>VXBZ01001749.1:45149-59140 GCA_013399135.1 Heliornis fulica | reverse complement strand
CTCCCAATCCTTGTGTGCAAGAATTTTGTGAATGAATCATAGTGCATCATCAATCCAAAGCAAATATTTTAAAAAATTATCAAAAGTTACTTGACCTATATTAGCTTTAGTAAGAAAATGGCTTTTGAGCCATTATTGTAAATAATCACGTGTCCTACTTTTGGAGTAAGCTTAGGGATACTACACTGGCACTGGGAAACATAGTAATATGTATCCATGCAAAGTTTCTTCAATGGGAACAGAAAAATTCCCAAATTCATACTGAATTTGTCTGCAAAATGCAATGTTACTTATGTCTGTCTCTTCTCTCTGCAAAATTACTAGCATATATGATAAGAGCTTTTCTATAGAGAAACAACTGACACAAACAGTTATTGTGTTATTGATTAGCACAATGACTAACATTTCTGCCATGAAATTTTGTCACCTGTTCAATACAATTGGTATCATGTGGAGTGTGCCTGCTGTAGCAAGCAGAACAGACCAAGGGGAACAAATTGTAGACAGAAATATACAGTTCTTAGGACTTAACATCCACATTTTAAAAGATTTTTATTTACTATTCAATTAAGTCTACTCTGGTTCCATAACCCAAAAACTTATTTGTAGCTAGGTGTGCCTCTAGAGTACATTTTCCAGTTTAATTCCATCCCCAGTGAGTTTAGCCTGGCACTCAGAATCCTCAGCATGCTGTAAACCAGATCAGCAACTACTGGGAGATGTAATTCAAAAGTACTTTCCTGACCTGAGCTAAAACATTAATATGTAGTCAGAGCATCTCCACTCCAGTAACATTTCTGGTCTGAATCCAAATGAGAAAGTGAAGGAACACACAAAAACTGAAAAATAAAAATCCATGCAGACATCAAAGAACACTAAAATGTGTTATTCATGTTCATCTCAAGTTTTTGGAACTGAGGGATTGGGTTTTGTTTATCAAAACTTGTATGTCAGTTGTTGTGGGGGAATCATAGCTGGAAAAAAGTGTTTCACTCACATAGTTCAAATTGGAGAAAAATATTCAGAAAAAAAACCAATTGAAATTTGTAACATGTTTTAGGAAAGAAAGCTGAAAGACAAATGAAGAGTATAAGCATACTCTTCATTTTTATAAGCATTAAATTTAAAACTTTACAGTGTAAAATTTTTCAAAGTGTGTTCTAAAAAAATATTTTGTTTTGGAATATGTCTATACCACTTTTTACACAGCTTTTAAAAATTTTAGGTCTGGTGCAAATATTTTTTTAGATCTGTAAGAATTTTTACCTTTTTTTTTTAGAAACATTTACTATTTCAAATACCATTCTTTTAGCTTAGCTTGAAAAACAACCACAAACTAGCAGATCTCTGTCATTTTCATTGTGCTAATTGATACAGCTTGGTAAAACTGAGTATTGGAAACACATAAATAACTCAGAAGAACAAGGAATTGTTGTTTCAGAGCAGTGTTTTGATACATACAACAACTTTGCCATCAGGAAAAACAAAATCTAAGAAAAAAGTTAATAAAAATAATTGACATCTGATTTTTTTATGATACTCTTAAGAGATTTCTAGTTTAACCCTTGATATTAATCTGTAACTCACTGTATATAATACAAAAAGAAAAATATTCTCCAAGATAGCTGAGTACAACCAGGGTTTGGGAAAATAGACATGACTTCTTTGGTTTTTTGGGGTTTTTTTTTTTTGCAATGTTTTGTGATTAGACAAAGTTACTGTTAGACAAATCACATTGCCTGCTATCTTGTCCCTCTTCTATATCAATGATTCATTCTGACAGGGGAAGTTTAAAGCAACAAGTAAAATATGATAAACAATATCCATCACCATATAGGGAGCTTGGCTAAAAGCTTTCTGTCACCATTAATAATACTGTTTGGTTTTCAGCCTCCCCATTTACTGCATCAGTGGCAGATGTAAAATACTGCAAGAAGTAAACAACTTTCAGTAGGTGCTACCTGTGAAAATTTGGTCACTTTAAATGTCCTCTAGATAGTTATGCACATAGTCTAATGAAGAGACTTCAGAGCAAGTGCATATGCAAATAATACTTGTGTTACTAACTCACACTCTTTCAATTGTGACATATGGTATGACAAGATGTGTCACACAGGCAAATAATACTTCTTGCCTCCTAAGTTTGTACCATTTGTCGAAAAGTAGCTATTTTAAGCATTAATTTTTTATCTTACAGAGGTTTGGAGCACAGTTTAAAGGTTTCCAGCTCAAATACTGTAAATACTTATGGAATATATTATTATTCACAAGCTAAACTGGATTAAAAAATAATAATAAAAGCATGTGCTTAATTTGTGAGTTAACATGTGAGAGACCTCACCTGGAGTACTGGGTCCAGTGCTGGAACCCCCAACACAAGAAGGACATGGACCAGTTGGAGAGGGTCCAGAGGA
The DNA here is from genome assembly GCA_013399135.1 of Heliornis fulica. Lineage (NCBI taxonomy): Eukaryota > Metazoa > Chordata > Aves > Gruiformes > Heliornithidae > Heliornis > Heliornis fulica. The sequence continues at coordinate 56,726 of VXBZ01001749.1, read as the reverse complement.
GGCCACAAAGATGCTAAAGGAGCTGGAGCACCTTTCCTACGAGGACAGGCTGAGAGAGTTGGGGCTGTTGAGCCTGGAGAAGAGGAGGCTCCGGGGAGACCTTCTAGCGCTCTGCCAGGACCTCAAGGGGGCCTCCAAGAAAGATGGGGAGAGGCTGTTCAGTAGGGCCTGTTGTGACAGGACAAGGGGTGATAAAGGGTTTAAAATAGAGGGAGGGAGATTTAGATTGGAGATGAGGAAAAAGTTCTTTGCTGTGAGAGTGGTGGAGCACTGGAACAGGTTGCCCAGGGAGGTGGTGGATGCCCCTGGATCCCTGGAGACGTTCAAGGCCAGGTTGGATGAGGCCCTGAGCAAGCTGATCTAGTTGGGGGTGTCCCTGCTTCTTGCAGGGGGTTGGACTAGATGACCTCTGGGAGTCCCTTCCAACTCTAATCATTCCATGATTCTATGATTCTATGAATTTTAGGCAAATAAACTGTCCTGTTATGGTACACTCATTTTTAAGTGAAACACATACTAATGTGGAGTGGGACCAGTCTGAGTCCCATGGACATATAAAATTATTAGTGTCCATATTCTGCACTAACACAAAATCTCTAGAACATTTCTAGATAAACAGTCTTTGGCCATTTCTTACCAAACTGTAAATACAGTAGTGCAGACAACTAGGTTTTCATGTATGAAAAGCTTCACACAACTTGTAAGATATTTTTCCCCAATTATCTAAGAAAAAAAAACCCTATAACAGTAAGAGAAAACCAAATACATTTTTAAAGTAAATGAAATGTACAGATAAAATTCATTAGATAGTGTTAAATAAGCCAACAAATTACTTAAATTAATTTTAGTGTTTAAACTATACTAGAATTTTTTATCTACACACATTTCAGGGGAAAAAAAATAGTTTGAATTTCCAAATCTTAAAAACAGTTCAGGCAAACTAATGACAGAATTTCATGGATAAGGTGAGTACCTTGTCATTCTTTCACAAGGTTAGTACATCATTCTTTTGCAAAGAAATGATGCTGTGCATCTAATAAAATATATTCCTCTATGCATAGACCTGCAAATTTCCAAAATGTGTTGCTGTGTCATCACATAGCTTAAGAGTTATTTTATAGTTCTTTCATATCTTTTATAGATAGAACTTAAGTTTCCTATTAAAATAATTACTTTATCTTAAATCCATATGTCTGAATGCAGGGGCAGTGAGGGGAGGGGGAGATGACAAAACCAAACACAGAACATAAGACATTTTATAATACCTGAACTGCAAATAGTCTTAACTTGTCTTGAAGGAGATTATAATAAACTGGAGATAATTTTAATATGCTGTTACTTCTTTCCTGTGGAAACTTTCTCTGGTACTTAATATTAATTTGTTATCAAGTATTTTGGGAAATTACATATCTATTTTAATTAGCAGTCACAGGACTGTTCCTGGCTCTTTTAATCTGGAGCATTTCTGCCAGACCACTTCCACGTTGTGCTTTCAGCAGTCTCTTTCTTTCCCCTTATCTCACTCCCATGCTCATGTGTACATGCATGTGTATAAAGCTAGAAAGACTTGCCAAAATTCATTAATTTCTAAACTTCACTGAATTAAAAACACCAATGTGTCCTTGGAGAGCACGTTAGCACTAACCCTGGAGTGAGTGGGGATGGTACCATTAAAGTTTCCCCTCACAGATATGTATGTGTGCATGTGGTTTTGCATATATAATAATATAGTTTCATTTGTACAAAACTACATGAAGCAACCATGGAGTCACAGGAACTCTACTACTGCTGAAATCCTGTATTTCAGTATTACAGACATTGCTTCAGGTTGGACTTGTTGGGTTTTGTTTTGTTTCCTACGGTAACACATTGATTCTCTGTATTAGCAGAGTCTGCATTTTAGCTAACAGCTAGGCTTCCCTTTGGATCTTAAATTAACACTAAGTGATTTAAGTCCATCAGTAAAGCTTGTATCACCAGCCTGAAGCCTGGGTCTGGTTGTGCAATCCTACAGTGAAGGATTAGTGATCGTGGAGAAAACAAAATGCATGACCCTGACTCAGAGCCAGGATGGCTTCTTATCCAGTGTTTTCTGTTGTTTATCAATCGTCCATCAGTAAAGCTTGCTTTGTGATGCACAAACAAAGTGTGTGGATTCCAAAAACAGGTCATACAAACTCCCCTTAGCTAGTACTTCATGCTTCTTCATTCCCAGTTACACAGAGAGATGTCACACTGTGATTTGAATCACAGAATCACAGAATCACAGAATGTCAGGAGTTAGAAGGGACCTCAAAAGATCATCCAGTCCAACCCCCCCTGCCTAAGCAGGATCATCTAGANATACCATTGTGTATTTAATAATGAATATATCTCTTAATCTGATGGAAAATTCAATTCTTCATTAGCTGGCCTCAGAAGACAGAGAGCAACTCTTTGTAAGCAGGTGTTTCTGCAGACTCTCAGCGGCTCACAACAGTGAAAGAATTCAGACTGAGAACCCCCTTCAAGGGGTGCAGGAGCTCTGTTTTCTTCATGTTACCTACACAACGGTGGAGGTCTTCAGGGAAAGGTTATTATCAATGTGAGCAGCTGGGTAATGTGGGTAGAAAAAACTGCAGAGAGTCCAACTTAGATGTAGCATTAAGTGCAGTTGGTAAGATGCTCTTACTCTAATGGAGAAACTTGTGCAACAGAGAGGAACTTTTTGAAGCAGAGAATGAAACTTCAGTAATGCTAATTGTAGAGGAGGACACAATGGCTGACAAAAGTTAACCTCAAATTAAAATTGCTTCTCCAGAAATGTATGTCCATAATGTGTCAAAAACCAAGAAACAATAAAATGAAAGAATAGGGTTGGGGTAAAATCACCTGTGGGAAATAGGATGAAATAAATTCTGGGGAGACTGGGAAATTGATAGGAGTCTGGTATTGATCCTGAATCAAATCTGGATACTAATAGAGATTATTGTGCTGTCATTGCAAAGATACAGATGACAGAGAATTAGCCTGTTGTGAGGAAAAACAGTGCTACTGGCTCAAATAGAGATGATGCACCTATCTGAAGTATTGTTAACTAGTAGTGCCTTCAGTTTGCAGCCTTTAATTTAACTGAAAAAAAAAAAAAAAAAGAATGCACAAACCCTCATTAAAGTTCCTCCTTTCAAAAAGACAGAACTTCATCCAAACTAACGACAGCCGCGAGTGCTTCTGAGCTCCCAAATCTGGAAATAAGCCCTGGCCACCTCCCAAGAGTATGAGGGCAAAACCTTGGCACACACTTGCTTCCTTTTCTTGCTGAACTTTGATTTTGATGAGAAGGAAATCTGGGCTCATGAGTCAGGAGGGAGAGGCACCTCGCTCTGACACCACGCACTATCTGGGGATCAAGCAACTGGGACTGCAGGCGCTGCGCCGGGTGCTCAAGCTGCTGAGTTTGGATGCAGCCCAAGGTAACTATTTAGGGAGGCTGTCTGAACTAAGGAACTTGGGGATTGGATTTTGGAGGCAGCCTGGAATGTCTCCATGTCAGACCTGCTAAAGCTATCTGGAATCTGTATGCCAGGCAAGGAGAAAAAGAAATGTTGTACGTGAACTTTCCAGACCTCACTGGGAGAGTAACCGTCTTGAAAACTTCAGCATAAGTAGGGAGCCTACAAGGAATGGAAAAAAGGGACTGATCACCAAAGAAAACTATGACTTCCAAGTCAAGAAATGCAGGACTAAGTGAGACTTGGCAAAAGTGGGACCAGCTAAAAGTCAAACTGAATCTGACCTCATAAAGAAAATCAGACTAAATAGTTAAAGTTTTCTTCAGGTATGTGCCTAGGTGGAGAGAAAGGCAGGAGGCTGAAAGACTTTGCAGTGAAGAGGAGATACACGTGAAAAATACACATTTGATTTGGGTCAGTGTCTGTTTGGCCCAAAAAAAAACCCCAATGATTTCACTTTTCCATAAGACTCATGTTTTTGAGCGTGGGATTACACACTGGGAAGCAAATAAAAAAGGAGACATCTGCAAGGAAAATGAACATTACACCCAAATCACTTATTAAACTCCAGTTGAGGTTACTCAGATAACCTGCAGTCTCACAAATTTGGAAGAAGAGGTATGTGAAACCCAAATCCCCACAGCCATAGGCTGGAATAAACTCATCAGCCTGACAGCACTCCTCATAGTGGGAATGCACAAATACAATGTCTGCATTAAGAAGAGTCATCCTTGCACCCACAGGATCCTTCAGCCTGACCTCAGCAGTGCAAATTTCAGTGAAATTAGGCCTGAAGGCTTCAAAGTCTGTGTAATCAGCACAGCAATTGGTACCCTCCCACTGCAAAACCAGAGTTTTCTGAAGAGGCTGGGAGAAGCAGAGAAAGAGCTTCATCAGGCCTGACCTTGAGTATCTCCAGGGATGGGGCTTCCACCACCTCTCTGGGCAACCTGCTCCCCTGTTCCAGTGTCTCACCACCCTCATAGTGAAAAACTTCTTCCTAATGTCTACTCTAGACCTTCTAGAATAGACATTAGGAAGTCTACATTAAAATCATTGCCCCTTGCCTTATCACTATGTCATAACTGTCAAAGAATTGCTTAATGATTGGCACTGGAAGGGACCTCTGGAGATGATGTAGTCCAAGCCCCCTGCCAGAGCAGGATCACCTACATCAGGCTGCACAGGACAGCTTAAAAACTTCATAGCCCATTTTTATACCTTCTCCAGTAGCTCCCTGTCCTTGAACTGGGTAGCCCAGAACTGCACACGGTATTCCAGATGAGGCCTCACCAGTGCAGCTTTCCTGTAGGCCCATTCAGATACTGGAAGGCCGCTATAAGGTCTCTCTGGAGCCTTCTCCAGACTGAACCACCCCAATTCTGTCAGTCTGTCTTCCTATGAGAGATGCTCCAGCCCTCTGATCATCCTCATGGCCCTTCTCTGGACCTGCTCCAAGAGGTCCATGCCCATCTTGTGTTAAGGGCAGCAAAGCTGGATCCAGGCCGTGTCAGATGTGGGTATTCACAAAGGCTGACTTAACTGCAATGGAACTAACTTCTTGGCATCTTCCTGTAGCAAATGAGGGATGAACTCCATCAAGCACAATTCCTAGCAGGTAATGAGGCTTTTCCTCCAACTTGACTTTTAGATAAGCCACTCTCCTTCCCACGGCTGTGGAGGGAAGACTAACCTTAACAGACCAAAGCTGGTCTCTGTACACACTTCCTTCATTGCCAGACTTTTCTTTCTGTGCCCTCCACTTGCACTGTCAATACATTATTAGATTATTATACAGGAAAAACAAAGTGACCTTGAGGAATGAAGTAATAGAAATAGGATGAAATTCAATAGTGCAAAATTCAATAGCTGCATTGCTTTCATAAACTAGGAAACGGCTTTTAAATAACCAAGGGGAAGAGGACCTGGAAGATCAGCAGGGAGGAAGTCTAGCAGATGTAATCTTGAAATGTATAGGTAGAAGTATTGACACAGCAGCAGACACTTATGAGATGCCCTCCAAAACAGAGTGTACAATTCTTGACACTCATATTGAGAAATAACAGTTGAAATACCGAGAGGCTAAAACTGGCTTATAGGAAAATCAGGAAAACAGAGAAGCAGCCAGGTCAAAAAAGGCCACAGTTTTGACTTAATTACCCTAGCAAAAAAAAGTTTGAGGCAATAAGTGATTGACATGTGTAAACATGTTAGGGAAGTAAACAGCAGGGAAGAGAAGGCACTATTCAAACTAAGAGATAGCACTGGCAAAGGAACTAATGGGTGTACACGAGCCTTTAACAGCTTCAGGATGGAAATTAAAAAGCCTCTGACCATTAGAGTACTGAGATTCCAAGTTTTTACTGAGATGCCAAGTTTTTGACAGGGCTTGATGAAAGAAAGCATAAAGCTACTTCTGAGAGGGCAGCAGGAAACTTCACGAGATGGTGGTATGTGGTAACTCCCATGATAAAGGCCTGACTGGAGGCTGCAGGGTGTCTCGCCCAGCCCATAGTCACTCTTCATGATCCAGCCAAAACAGGAAATTTGGTGTAACTAGAAATGAAACCTGGGCTTGAGAAACCCTCATTGCCTGATATGAAAGAGATTTGAAAGAACTAGTGCAAGAAATCCCAAGTGTTACTGGGAAGCTTGATGGGTCAGCGGTGCCCTTCAGCAATGGAGGGCACAGCAATGATGCTCCAAGCAAATCCACCTGAGTCCAACCCATGCTACAGCTTTTCAGCCTATCTGTACTGCTTTCCAAGAGACACTGCTCACCATGCTTTATTTTATCAGGAAGTTTCATAATCCATTAAAGGATCTGTCAGAGTGCTCATAAATTTTGTGGTTACTCTACCAGAATTTCCCAGAACTGAACGCTCCTGACAGAAATCTTCAGGCCTTAAATTACTCAAACTGCAGAATTTTTCACACTTCACCCTTGGAAGAAAACAGAGAAAGAATAATTTAAAACAATTAAGCTTTATAATTTTGCTTTCATTTTAATTAATTAAAATTAAGACATTAAATCCCGAGGGCCTTTGAAGAATTTTATTATTATTATGTCAGAAATTATCTTTAATTGTTCCAGGTAAATAATACCACCATTGTCTGCTTTTCTTATGGTTGTACACTGCTAGGCAAATTGGCTTCTAGCCAATAGTAAGTATTTTTATTATACTCCAGTCTCAGAGTGGCAGAAGAAACCAAGCTTCAAATTTTACCCTTATTCTGCTTGTTCTTTCAATTTAAGTTTCATGTATTGCGTGGGTTGTGGTGTTTGGGTTTTTTCTTGACTACCTTTTTGGTGACTCTTAGAAGCAATTGAGGTCTTTTTTTTTACTTTATAATATGCATTGGCATAAATGCCACTTACAACAAGTGCCACTATGATGTGTACAAGAGAATAAGATTTTTTTAAAAATTGAAATTATTTGCAAAGGGAAAAAAAAAATCACATTCATGTATTAATTATGTGTCCCCCAAGACCATTTTATTATGTAACTACTATCCCATAGCCTAGCTTGATTTCTTATAGTTCATTGACCCATTCTATAAATTCACAGACAGACTTTGGCAGAGGTGTAACTTGATAATTAAAAAGTATGTTATCTCTTGCCAGCTTGTTATAGCCAAGTGTAAGCTGAACGCTAGCTTTCCCTAATCCCATCAACCCAGTCTGTAGGAAGGGTCAGGGGTCAGTAACTGCTTCTAAAAACACTGTTCAATTGAATCCAAACAAGCTCTTACCTACTAAGCAGCTGCTCACAAACAATTCGGAATCTGTCCTCATTACCAATTGTTAGGGGCTCCTGTTGCAAGAAAACCCCTGGTTTGAATAGCCCTCTAATGCAGCAGTAAGTCTTCATCTGATTGGCTGAGATCTAAAGTCAGCATTTATTTTTTTTTTACTGGTTGGCATGGCAGGAAGCAAGATGTTGATTTTCAAAACACGGTGTTGTGTACATCAAGGAGGACTTCTGGGAGCTGGGGAAAAAAGATAACAATATATAGAATACTGTAAAAGGCATAAACTGGTTTTCAGTGACTGACAGAGCAACGAAACAATTGTGTTAGGAGAAAGCACTTTAGGATATACTACATGAGGAAAATTATATTCAAATATTTTACAGAATCACAGAATCACAGGATGTCAGGAGTTGGAAGGGACCTCTAAAGATCATCTAGTCCAACCCTCCTGTCTGAGCAGGGTCACCTAGATTAGATCACACAGGAGTGCATCCAGATTTTAATCACTATTAAGATGAAAGCAACATTGTTATGTCCCATGTTTATATCTGGTTTTGCTGATTATCAAAGGGATGCTGGTCCTGCTGCTGCTAGAACCTGTAGACTTTTTGGTTTGTGCTACTCTGTCACATATCTAGTAAGCCAGGAGTGGTTTTGGAAGGAATAGGTGAAGATGTTAGATGTCTGAAAACTTGTAGGAGGGGAAATTTTTGCTCATTTTTGCTTGATGACATGTATAAAAGCAGATATATGTCCTGGTTTGAACATGCACAGATTTATTGCTGGGAAATTCGTTAAATTATGTATCAACCTTTATTAAAAATTATACAAATCCTATACAGGTGACCAGTTATGGCAACAGATGGTCACATCCTGAAACTGTGGTTCTCACAGCTGTAATCTGGGAGCCTTGGTGTAGCCTCACCCTGGTTTCAGTAGGGGCAGAATCAAACCCTCTCTGTCTGCTCTTACTTTTTATCTTTTAAATATGATTGTTAGTTTTCAAAACTTTCTTTTAGACAGCCAGGAAAAATAATTACAAGGCCCTCAGGAGCTTACAAGGTAGGAGCTGTACAGTAGTATCTCACCAGCACCCAAACTCTACTACTGGAACCACCTTGGTGTAGATGCCTGCACACCAGTGACTCCGAGACTGAGGATGTGGTCCCACACCCCTAAGATTTTTCCAGTCCTGAGGTCAGTAGCTTTTATAAGCTTGATTCACAGAGTATCTGCTCTTTCTTTCCCTAAGGTTGACTGGCTGTACTGGCCAGGAAAGTGAAGATTTCCTAACCCAGGTGCAGAGTTCTGTTACAGCAACCCATGCAGAGCGTCGTGGTGCCTCACACCCCATTATACCCCTGGGAAACTGCATGATAGTCCCCCCTTTTAATACCAAAGTTCTAGAAGCTGTGAAGATTATGTTTCTTCTTTTTCAGTGCTGTTTCTTTTTTCTCCTTTCTGCTGTGAAGATCACAGTTTTTCGTGGGAGCAGTTGATTCTCATTATTCTCATTGTTCCAGATGGAGAATCAAATATTTTAGGTAACTTTACCAGGACAGTGCTCAGAAAAGAGAGATGTTCTGCAGAGCAGCAGAACAACCCTCATGAATATTCCTGTAGCAGTTTCTGCACAAATTTGCCTCTCACATCAGACACTAGTACAAACATTAGCTTTCAAATACATGTAACATTAAAAGCTAAGTGACACTTCCATAGAAATAGGCATTAGAAATGTGCCACTGGATTGTATTTTTAGTTTTATTTGAAGCCTTAAGGATATACAAATTCCATTTAAAAGATATAAAATTCTCTGACTTCCAGAGGCAGTAGCCATATGCCATACATCAATTGACTTGGTATATTAGGAATATATAGCTAATAATTTAAACAGGAAAACCTGAAGCTGCACAAGAGATTCACTGGTTTCCAGCAGCTGTGGTTCTATGTGTTTGTGCTACTGGGTTGGTTGTCTCTGCACTTTCAAATTCCTCCAGCCTCCACAGAATCCTTTCTATGGGTTCATTCTACAGGACTCATTAAAAGCTATTTTGCTAAGGGCTTTGGATGTTGTCTTTTTTTATATGCTCCCTCAAGAGCAGAGATGAGAGCCATGCCAAGGTCTGAGCTTCCCTCTATGTTGTTTTATCACTGTCCAGCCTCCCTTGCCGACTCCCCTCTGACTCACTGGCGATACACTCATTATCCACTTTGGCAGGCAGGCATTCAGCTATTTCTTCAGAAATTAATTTGCCCAGTGGACTCTGCTTCCAGAATAAGAAGACCACAATGCAATAGAAGCCAGCCCACTGCTAACTTTGAAAACACGAGTGCCAGCAGTCAGTCTTTGTGGAGCAAGTACGTGGCTTCAGCATTTCTCAAGGGTAGATGTTTATATACCCAAAACATCATCCAAAATTGGCAGGATTTTGAGGCTGAGGATGAAGGAGATGGGACTATCCTCTTCCCCCTGCTGGGAAAGACACTGTGGAGCAATGGTGCTTTTCTGCACCCCTCTTGGTTAGCTGCTCTGAGCAGAGTGATGGGAAATGGCTTCAGTCACGGGGGGGGGGTTTCAGCCCCACAGAGACTGTCAGAGGCAATTCCTGCAGCGACCTCACATTTATGAGCTGGCTCCTGCTTGCAGTCTCTCTTGAAAGGATGAGTGCTGCAGAGGATGCAGATTTGGGATGCAGTTTAAGATTTACATTTTTAATGATATTTCCTAGCATAAAAAAAATTTGAAGAACAACTCTTTTTTGGGTCTGGCATTCATGAATTAATGGGACTATTTTCTTAAAAGTATTTTGGGAATTGTTTTTCTTTTTTTTTTTTTCCTTTCCTTTTTTTCCTGGGATTTCTGAACTCCATTCCCTATTCTCAATTCCCTCCATGGAAATATTCAACCAAATTACACTTTCAGTCACCCTAATATATTATACCTGAATCCAGAGTAGCTCCAGTGAGTTTTTGGAGGAGGAAGAATAAAATTTGACTTAGGGCTCTGGTATACTGCTCTGCTGTTCATAGGAAAGTTCTGATCAAAATACAGGTTGAAGTTTGCCCAGACATTTTCCTAATAAATCAATATCCTAGCAAGTCTTGATAGTTAAATAACAACAAAAAAGAAAAAAAAATCCTCCCCCACTTTATTTTCCTGGTTCTAATCTCTGGCTGTTTCTCTTTGTTTAGTTTCAAGTCCTAAATAACAGCAACTTGCTAACAGTATGGACTTGATTTAATACTAACAATGACAGTCTAAGGCCCCTTGTAAAAGGGTTAACCATAGACCATACTCTGTGCTTAAAAAAAAAAAAAAACCAAAACAGTTTTTAAATCATTTTATGTTTAAGAGAATTTCTTTGCACCCTTCCCCCCTTTTAAAAAAAAATAAAAAATGTGAGACCATCTTAACTGTAAGAGCAAGTTTATTCAGGTGGTATGAATCAGACAGGGCTCACTGATGCAAACTATAGCCTCAGAAAGCACAGCAGGCTCTGAGCCTCACAGGGCTGCCCCACGAAAAGATGCATAACAAAACCCAGAGAAGAACAGGCCTGCAGTAATCTCCTCGCCCTGGCTAGAAAACAGGGGTGAAGGAAAGCTGCCCTCTCATTATGGTTTTGGTCTCAAGGTTAGAATTAGACCCTTAGGGTAAGCAGCTGTCAATTAGAGATAACTCCAACCAATGCTGTCTGAAATCTTGGACTTATCTCCTAGCAACTCCCCGTCTTTCAGGGCAGCAACCCTCCGCTCTGCCTTCAGCTCAAGAGTCATCCCAAAGACAGTGAAATAACCTTTTCAATTTGGGCAGATGCATAAAAAATGCAGCTCCCAGAGCCTGCCTGACATTTGACTGGGAGCTGGTTTTTAATCTGGGTTGATTATATATTTGCTTTGTTTTCCACACGGTCAGATGTTGGCTGAGGGGTTGTTCTTGCTCGGATCGCACCGAGACGTTCGGGTGGTTTTGGGCACGGGGTGGTTTGCTCGGAGAGAGGTTGGGCTGTATCGTGTTTGTGCATCTGCTGGGGCATCTTGCTCAGGCCAGGAGAGGTTTACCAGGAGTTAGGAGTGGCCATGGTTACGGCAGCAGCTCTGGAGCCCTCCATCTCGCGTGGCGAGGGAGCCGGGGAGCCGACAGGCATAAATCCTGTTAAGAAAAGCACGAGGTGATGAGCCACTTGCGTAGGAAACGCCACAGAATTTGAAGGGGAGGTTGAAAAGACACCCAAAGCCACATCTGTCTCTATTCCCAGGGTTTACCACTCGTTAGAGTGTTTATTTTATTATTTTTTTTTTTTTTTTTGATCAGCGGTGCCTTTTCCTTCTC
>VXBZ01001749.1:22090-32759 GCA_013399135.1 Heliornis fulica | reverse complement strand
AACCTTCCTCCCCTAAGCCCAACCGTCTTTCAGGTTTTCTTGTTGTGTAACTGCAGAGTTGGGGCAAAATGCTCGGCAGCACAGCGGGCTGGGGGGGTAGGGACTTACTCACTTTGTATGTGTGCAGGTATGCAGACCTACACCAGGGTTCAGATGGCTCTGACAGGAGGTTTATGTCCAAAGATCTCAGAATCACAGAATATCAGGAGCTGGAAGAGACCTTGAAAGACCATCCAGTCCAACCCCTCTGCCTGAGCAGGATCATCTAGAGTAGATCACACAGGAACGTGTCCAGATGGGTCTGGAATGTCTCCAGAGAAGGAGACTCCACAACCTCTCTGGGCAGCCTGTTCCAGTGATCTGTCACCCTCACAGGGAAAATGTTCCTCCTTATATTCAGATGGAACTTTCTATGTTCCAGTTTGGAACCATTTCCCCTTGTCCTGTCACTGGCCATCCCTGAGAAGAGCCTGGCTCCATCCTCCTGACATTCACCCTTTGCATATTTATAGACATTCATGAGGTGACCCCTCAGGCTCCTCTTCTCCAAGCTGAAGAGCCCCAGCTCCCTCAGCCTGTCCTCAGCAGGAAGATGTTCCACTCCCTTCATCATCTTGGTGGCCCTGCACACCCTTATGTGATGTGCTCAGATACATCTTCCACTTTATATATAGACATTTTTTAATGCTGTTACACATATAGTGTCAATTAACATCAGGAACTGGCTGCATGTTAATGCTAAGTTTAATATGACATCATATCAAAACATCCTTGATTTTACATTCATGCTGAGCATGTGTGAGCCCCTGGATCTGCAGCCAGTGTGAATCAGCTCCCCTTGCTGCAGCCACACGGGATGTGGGCAGTAACGTGGCAATATTGGGGTGTAGCAGCATGGTGGAAGGGCTCTGAGGAGATTACCAGTGAAACCAAAAATATGGGGAGCTTTTATGTATTTGTTTGCTCCCCAGAAAAAGAATAATCCTGCAATAGATATAGATAATTCATCTGTAATTTCCTCTGTACTATATGTATGGTAATGCATTTAGAAGGTGCAAATAAATAAAGTAACCCGTGTGAATTAAAAATCAACTATACTTTATATCTTTTGCAACTGTGCATGTTTGATTGTGCTACTAAATAATGAAGATAAAGGCAAAGAGACACTATTTAAGTCACCTGCTTCTTAACTTTCTGTCACCTATTAAGCTGCAATTTGCAATTTCCTTCTGCTGATTATCTGCATATAGATGTGTGTGTGTTAACTAGACCATAGGTTAAAACTGTGTATTTAAACTGTGTGGAAGACTTGAGATTCTTTTGTATTAATTTCATCTGACTTACTCTTGACAACTCACACCTCTTCACAACAGTTCTATCACTTTTTTTTTTTTTTTTAAAGGTTCTTTGATTATTTTTCTTGGTGTTTTTGCTTTCCACGTGCAATTAAAATTATGTCCTGCATGTGAGAGCTTGAGTTCACAAATTGCACATGGGACTTTCAATCAACATCATATAGACTATAGGTCAAACCACTTTAGCCCCCTTTAGTACACAAGGACCACTGAGGCTGAGCAGCCACCAGCACAACTGGGGGAGTCAACCCTCACGTGGCAGCAGAATCAAGGGTTAATGCTTGAGAGTGACTGCTTGGGTTTTAGGAATATGGCCATCTCTAGTCCATCAAAATCAAATGTAGCCTCATACCAAAGTTCTTTCTTAGTCAGGGCTCACATCATAGTCAATGAAGTTAAAGATTAGTGAATATTTTGCCCTTAAGTGAAAATATTTGGTTTATGTCATTTCTAAGAGTCTGGGCTGGAACACACTAAGAGCTGTTCTACGTGAAACCCATCAAAGCCCAGGGTAGATTGAGTTAGTTTTGCTTTATATCGCGTTGCTTGTCATGAATAATCCTGAAGCCAAGGGTGACAGACACCTGACATACTGGTAAACATGACTGGAGGCTTCTCAAGCAGCTGGTGGACCAAGAGCCACAACTGCCACTAAGGTCATGGAGAGTTCTCTGAGTCAGGATGTGATATCTAGGAGCCTGCCTTGATGAAGGACACCTAAATCCCTTCTGTGCTTTGGAAAATTATACCCTACATCCTTTAGACTTGTATGGATGCCTCCAGCTGCAGAGGGAAAACCTCTAATTGTTTTTCTCTAATTGTTTTCTAAAACTTTGCAGGGTAGAAGAGGCCAAAGAGGGCAGTGCAGCACAAGGTGACAAGCTCCCAGCCTCAGAATAGTCACAGATTAGCACAAATTGCTTTCGTAAACAGGATTTCGCAGCGGCTGGAGCTGTTAATTGTTATTGTAATGCACAGCATTTTAATTGAGTTAATCGGCACAAAATGTTTATCTCTATTGACTGAGATAAAACGTCAAAAGCTCTTTGATGGCAATTGGAATTACAGTGGGCAACCTTGACAATAGAAGTCAATGTTTTACAATGTGCTGCTGTTTAAATGTGTTTGTTGGTGGAATGAAACATGATGTTGCTTATCTCCAAGGTATCCATTTTGCCCTGAGAAAGAGTGTCCCAAAGCTCTTTTTGATGCTGTTTTTTAAGTCCTCACTGGCTGTAGACAGAGGTGAAAAGTGGAGTGACTCAGGTTAATTCCTTTTCTCCAGGGAAGCCCCATTTGCACCATTTTAACAGAGGTCTGAGCTTTCACAAGAATACACAGGGCTTTTCTTTGCACATCACCCATAGGTGCTCTCCAAGGGGACAAACCTGCTCTCCAAGGGGACAAACAGGCTCAGGGGAGCAGCAGAATGGGCAGCAAACTGGTCCAGCCCTCCTCTCCCTGCTAAGGCATTGCCTTCTGGTGCTGGGAAAGGCAGCAAAGGGATGTGAAAGGGAGAAATTAAAAAAAAAAAATAGAAGTTTGAGCACCATGCCAGAGACACTCTGCAGGAGGGATCCAAATCCAAGAGTCCTAAGGCCAACTGGGAATTTAGCCAGAGACCGCGATACGCTGCCTGGCTGCCAAGTCTCAGGGCTGCTGAGAAAAGTCCAACTGCTCTTTTTGGAGGTGTACAATGTCTCCCAGTTCTCTTCCAACGAGTTTGAAGGAAGCCCTTATGGTCATTTTAGCCCAGCTGCTACATGTCCAGCCAGCAAAGGCCCTCAAGTGAGAAAAAAGCCCACAGCAAACAGGCAGCTCCTGACCCCTCTGCAGAAACAGTGAAGATCGAGGTCTTGCTGGAGTCTGAATGAAGGTGCCATCCTGCCAGATCAAGCCAGCACCCCCAGGCAGGGAGGAGAAGGCCTGTGGGAAGAGCAGGCAAGGGCATTCCTCCTCCTCAAGACTGTGCTCACATCATCTGGTGGTGACCATCTCTGGCCACACTCAGAGCCTCTGCTGACAAGTGGGCGAACACACCAAGTCTGGGAAGCTCAAGCCGTGTTTCCCTTTTCACTCTGGTGTATCTTGTCATCAGAGAGGGGTGTATGGGGTGGGGTGTGCCCATCACTTCTCTTCAAAGTTATAATTTAACATCCAGGAGCACAGCTCCCAACGTTGCTCAGAGACAGGAGCTCCTCAGCAGCCCTTCGGTATCGCAGAGCGCTGGAACGCGGCCACGGGTCAGCAAACGCTGCCCAAGGAAGGGGGGTGATGAAAGCACCCGGCACTTTTGTTTAAACAATTTGCCTTCCTTTTCCCCCTCGAGGAATACTTTATAAATCCTCTACCTGTCAAAGCAGTGCCAGCACAGTGCTCAGACAAATGTCTATTTCTGACATGAGCATGTGTTTGGCTGCGCTTCCGATGGCTGTCTGGAGCCCAGCTACATCCAGACGGAGCATCTCCGCCTCCTTCCAGCGACCACCGTCTGTGACTGGGCAGGTCACCCACCAAACTGAAACTGCTGAGGCCTGATTCCCTTCTTAATTAAACAGTAGGAAGCAGATGAAATTGTTTTTTTTAATATTTTTTTTTTGTTTGTTTTTCTGCTGACAACTTGCAAAATCTCTTTCAGGGTAGATGGTGGTGGCAGGAATGGACCTGAGCAATGAACTGAGGTTGCTGAGAGCAACAAGCACGAGACAGGTCTGTGAAGCCAGACAGTCCAATTACTCTAAGTGATGGTGAGAGGGGAAGAAGCTCTGGGGCTGCTCACACTGTGTTTGTTCCTGGAGTACCTGCTTTTCTTTATGTGCTTTTCATGCAGTCCACCTGTAAGTCACCTCTCTCGGTTTGGACGTTACCATCTTTAAAGAAACAAGGTAGAAAGAAAAAGAAGGGTCTCATAAAACCATCAAAAAACTATTTCCAGGAATCAACCCCCCTCCCCAAAGTATTTTCACAAGATTATCTGAATGACTTGCATCTGTTCTACCTATTATTCATTCTGCTATCAGAGGGTGAACTTTTCTGAAAGAGGCCCTCCTGGTGACATATTTCACTGTGTTAGCTGGTAGAGCATCTGATAAATGAAGTGGTTTAGTAAGCAGAGTGCCTAGCAGGCCATCAGTAGTAAATCCACAAAAGGTTAATGAAGCCTGAAACTACAGTCATTTTTGTGAGATGGCCTCTCTGCAACCCCTCTTTGAAGGAGAGGTCTCTGTGGTGTGAGTGAGCTGCAGAGGAGCCACTCCAATGGACAGGTGCTGTGGTTGGGGAGCAGGGGCAAGCAGAGAGAAGGAGGGAGAAAAAGTAGGATGGAGCTCCAGGATTTCCTTTTTAACATGATTTGTGGTTTTAACCTCATCTTTTCTGCAAAACCCTGTCTTCCCACAGCTATCTAGCATGAAGGAATTTATTATGCTTTTCTCATTTTTTTGCTTTGAAGTTTGATTCACTTTGTTTGTCTGTACATCAGAAAAGATCTGGTCTTCTTCTTTCAGTATTTTTTTTTTAAATATCTGGGAATTAAGGTGGAATCATTTTTCCATCAATGGCAGCTCCATAGACAGTTTGTGCTTTGGAGTTACAGCAGAGAAATAAGAGAAGCTAAACATGAGCTGAAAATGTGCCCTCATGGCCCAGAAGGCCAACTGTATCCTGGGCTGCATCCAGAGGAGCGTGGCCAACAGGTCATGAGAGGGGATTCTCCCCCTCTACTCTGCCCTCGGGAGACCTCACCTGGAGTACTGGGGCCAGTGCTGGAACCCCCAACATGAGAAGGACATGGAGCAGTTGGAGAGGGTCCAGAGGAGGCCACAAAGATGCTAAAGGGGCTGGAGCACCTTTCCTATGAAGTCAAGCTGAGAGAGATGGAGTTGTTCAGCCTGGAGAAGAGAAGCTCCAAGGAGATCTTAGAGTGTCCTTCTAGTACTGAAGGGGCCTATAGGAAAGCTGGGGAGGGACTTTTGAGAAGGGCCTGGAGTGACATAATGAGGGGAAATGGTTTTAAGTTGGAAGGGGGAGACTGAGATTGGATCTGAGGAAGAAATTCTTTCCTCTGAGGGTGCTGAGGCCCTGGCACAGGGTGCCCAGGGAAGTGGTGGCTGCCCCTCCCTGGAGGTGTTCAAGGCCAGGTTGGATGAAGCCTTGAGCAGCCTGGTCTGGTCAGAGGTGCCCATGACAGGGGTTGGAACTTGATGATCTTTAAAGTCCTTTCCAGTCCAAAACATTCTATGATTCCATGTCTGACACTGTTGGCTTTCACTTGTATTGTAGGATATCATGTATGGGTCTGTGTCACTGGCTCAGATTCTCTTTTGTATACAGCTTTTTCATTGGCTCTTTCCAATTATTCTTCTCTTGACCAATACCTTTTATGCTGCCTAAATAGCTTTTTTCTCATTTTTGGTAGTATTCTGTACTGCTAAATGATTGCAGAGATTCTTTGTCACATATTAGTACAGAGGGGAAAGAAACAGTTTCCCATGTGGTTAATTGCACCGGACAGCAAAAACCAAACTGATCTGGTGTCATAGCAGGAGAGTCTCTTGAGGGTGTTTGGATGTTAACACAGAAAGCAGGAGGGCAGGGAGTGATCTGGGTGAACTTACACTGGCAAAGGGAGGTGAGAGAAATAAGAGATTGGTTGAAAATATGTGGCAGGAACACACAATGGAGAAAAATATGTTAAATTGTAAAAAAAAAACCAGGAGGTGATAAGTTTTTGTCTGCTGAGACTTCAAGCTCTTTGCAACAGAGCCTGTCTTCACATGTTGCATTTTTATGTATTTATAAAGCAGGTTCTGACCTCAGGCAAAGGTCTTTTCCATGTATCACCTATCTGCATCTTTAATTATCTAAATACCTTTCATAAAATGACCCACAGTCCTGTGGATTTAAACCACATCGTGTCTATAAATAAAGAATGATGATAGATGGCAGAAAAATGAGCTGTAGATGCAGGTAGATGTTCTGTGACCAGAGGGACTGGTCTGTTCTTATTTTGCATCCACATTAATTAGCTAGAAGTGGGAGTAAATAGCATCTTAATAGAGAAATATTACAAAGGGACTTGGAGAAGATGTAGGGATTAATTAGATAATCTTCACGAGGCATTATGAATATGAGTACTTCTTTGCACACTTTTGTTTAATTAAACTTTGCTATAAAGAATTGGCATTTTTATCAGTCAAACATGCAAAAATTTAATTTAACCAATATTTTTTTTTCCTTCATTCTCAGTGTACATAGAGGATGTGTCTCTGTGGGTATATGTCTTTCTGTACATATATGTGTGCATGGGAGTAATAAAATATGTGTAGAAGTATGTGCACTCACACAATATTCCTATTGGGACAGAAATAAGAACAGTTTTCTTAGAAAGCCAAGAGTTTCTATCATCTATTTTTTATATTCACAGAAGTAGTAAGAGAAATGATAAATGGACATGTGCAGTTGAAAACACTTTCCATTTTGCCATGCTAACTCTTCTTTATTAGAATCTGTATGGGAAAGAAGAAAATAAAAAATCTATTGTTCATTTTTACTTTGATCATCATGCCCATCATTTTACATACCACATGCTTTCCTCTTCCAAGGGCATATATTGTATTTATTCTGCAGCTGCAGTATATTGATTTTGGACTATTGAGTTCAGTGCAGATGAGTGACAAACTAAATAAGCTGCTGGTTGACTGATAAGTAACCATGTTTAATGTCTTGGCTCTAAAATGAAATCCCATAACTCATTTCAACAATTTTAGTTTTGGTAGCCAGTCAAGAGCATACAATTACATTAATATATTTTTTTTCTCTTATAAAAGTAAAGACCAGTAGAAGAACAGAATAAATTTCGTGGAAACTCCTGCAATTTGGCATTGCACCTCTACCAAAGTATATATGGAATTTTTCCAGAGTTGCACTAATGTATCTGTTTCATTTCAGCTGATAAATTTAATTAGATGAAAATATTAATCTGAATTTCCTTTGCACTGTATTTATTTCTCAGTAAATGAATAGGTTTTTACTCCTTTTAAACAAATGTTGTGATTCCTAAGTCTCCATCCACTGAATAAACAGGTTACACAACTTCCAGAAAGGACCCAGAACTCCTTGGAAGAGCCCAGGGCAGGGCCACCAAGATGATGGAGTGGAACATCTTCCTGCTGAGGACAGGCTGAGGGAGCTGGGGCTCTGGAGCTGGGAGAAGAGGAGACTGAGGGGTCACCTCATTGATGTCTATAAATATGTAAAGGGGGAGGGTCAGGAGGATGGAGCCAGGCTCTTCTCAGGGATGGCCAGGGACAGGACAAGGGGAAATGGTTCCAAACTGGCACATAGAAAGTTCCATCTTAATATAAGGAGGAACTTTTTCCCTGTGAGGGTGACAGATCACTGGACCAGGCTGCCCAGAGAGCTTGTGGAGTCTCCTTCTCTGGAGACATTCCAGACCCATCTGGATAAATTCCTGTGGGATCTAATGAATGTGATCCTGCTTGGGCAGGGGGTTGGACTGGATGATCTTCTGAGGTCCCTTCTGACATCCTGTGATTCTGTGATTCTCCAATCAATACATATGTTCCAATCCCAAGGCTGCCAGCTGACAGAATGGTGTGGGGTGCAATGGGGAGACAGTGCATGCTTTTGAGTGACTGATTCAACAAAAAACATAAAAATTACTATGATAAAACATTAGCTGGACAGTAATTATCCAGGTTTTTTTCCCACTTGAGGTGCTAATGGAAAAGCAAGTTTCAGCATGGAATGGCTGCTTGAAAACCTCTCATTAGGGGAACATGTCAGGGTTTTAACATTTTCTGGTTAGCCAGACTGTAGGTCATCTAGGCTGAGGCTATGGTAAACATGTTAAAATATTATCAAGCCTTCCAGTAACCTCAGGTTTGTTCCTAAAGACAGAGACTAGAATAACAGCACAGCTCAGACAATTAAAATACAGTAAGGTTCACAGCAGAGGTGACTGGCTGTTTGAAAAGTGCTGTGGCGTGCAATTTATGGCATCCTTTATTTTAACACTGCTCAGTATATCCTGTAAATGCTTTAATGGGCTTAAGCCAGTTTATTCCTCTGTTAATGGTCCGTGATTGCAATCAGGCATGCCCCACAGACAGCTTCACACTTCCCTGTGAGGTATTATTTGATAAAACCCCTAATCAATAAATCTAATTTCTTCTCTTGTGAGATACAGTTACATAATGTGTTTCCAATTTGGGCCTGGATCAGTTTTCTGGACTGCTGTGAGAATTTGTAAGCTTTATACCGAGCTGGCATTCAAAATCACTCTGACTGGAGTCTAGAACTTGTTTTATAAAAAAAAGAAAATAGGACTGTCCTTGAAACAATCTCATATTTTCACAAGATTTTAAAGATAATACAGAATTAAATGAGGATAGCATATATAATTCAGAATGTAGCTTCCTGAGTTTTCATAGAATCATAGAATCATAGAATGGCTGGAGTTGGAAGGGACTCCCAGAGGTCATCCAGTCCAACCCCCTGCAAGAAGCAGGGACACCCCCAACTAGATCAGCTTGCTCAGGGCCTCATCCAACCTGGCCTTGAACGTCTCCAGGGATCCAGGGGCATCCACCACCTCCCTGGGCAACCTGTTCCAGTGCTCCACCACTCTCACAGCAAAGAACTTTTTTCTAATATCCAATCTAAATCTCCCTCCCTCTAACCCTCTCTAACCCTCTTTTTAAGATTGCATCATATATGATGGAGCTACCAAATCATAATGTGAATAAATATTGTGTTTTTTCTAAGACTGGGCAACTACTAGATGCTGGACAATTGGGTGCTACATTATTTCAGAGTATAGATCATGACAAAAACCTTTTCTTATGAAAGATAATGCTATAAATTTGCTAAAGCTTCCAAGCTTTAAGAAAATGCCTAGATTGGCCCAGATCATCATAGGATAGATACTCTATCCTATGTGTAAAAATATATAAAAATGAGAGCTACTATAAACTGAAATTCCCATCTTATGGACAACCCAGTGTGGACTGTCTAGAAGCAGTAGCTGGAGAATCCAGGAGCATCAGAGAATTGTAGAAATAAGAGAGGTTTGGGTTGGAAGGGACCTGTAAGGGTCATCTAGTCCACCCTCCCCACAGTGAGAAAGGACATCTTCCACTAGATTAGGTTACTCAGAGTCCCCCAACTTGATCTTGAATATTTCAAGGATGGGGCATCTACAACTTCTCTGGGCAACCTGTTCTAGTGTTTTACCACTCCCATCATAAAATTTTCTTTCTTATATCTAGTCTGATTTTACCTTCTTTTAGTTCAAAGCTATTGTCTGTTGTCCTATCACAACAAGCCCAGTGAAAATGTCTGTCTCCATCTTACTTATAAGCCCCTTTTAAGTACTCAAAGGCTGCAATAAGGTCTTCTCAGAGCCATTTCTTCTCCAGGCTGAACAACCCCAGCTCTCTCAGCCTCTCCTCACAGGAGAGGTCTCATTCTGGGTCTTAGTTCTGATTCAGAGACTGAAATTATTCTCAGCTCACCTGAGAAAGAATTAGAAATAAATGATTATCAGAAAAGAGTGATTCATCTTACCTTAAAGAGGTACCTCAGACAGGTGGGATTAGTGACTGTCCAGGGATGCCTATTTCAGCTGGCTGTCGGGAGTTCAGCTGGGGTTTAGGTAAGTAATTTTAAATCTTTCCAGTAGGTAAAACCTCATCCATCTCTCTTAATCTTCATTCAAGGGAGCAGCAGAAGGGGAAATGCTGGAAGAGGTGGTGTTTTCTTAACTTGTTGTTGGTGTACTAGTCACAGCAATGGTAGTGGTAATTATTGCTATTGCTGTTACAGGCAAACTGTTACAGAGTGTCACTGTCATAATCCCATACAGAGGTGTCAGGAGGATGGAGCCAGGATCTTCTCAGGGATGGCCAGTGATAGGACAAGGGGAAATGGTTCCAAACTGGAACATAGAAAGTTCCATCTGAATGTAAGGAGGAACATTTTCCCTGTGAGGGTGACAGATCACTGGAACAGGCTGCCCAGAGAGGTTGTGGAGTCTCCTTCTCTGGAGACATTCCAGACCCATCTGGACACGTTCCTGTGTGATCTACTCTAGATGATCCTGCTTGGACACAGAGGTTGGACTGGATGATCTTTCAAAGTCTCTTCCAAGTCCTAATATTCTGTGATTCTGTTATATTCTGTGATACCAAACTTCATAATTTGTTGAACTGTGACGAGGACTAAAGAAAAACCATATCAGTAGTACTATTTCATAGAATCATAGAATGATTAGAGTTGGAAGGGACTCCCAG
>VXBZ01001749.1:9201-19250 GCA_013399135.1 Heliornis fulica | reverse complement strand
TCCTCCCCCTGCTCCATGGTGGCTCCTGCCTGGCCCAGGTGTCTCTCCATGGGCTACAAGTGGGGTCTCTGTGTCCTCCATGGGCTGTGGGGGGACACCCACCCCACCATGGTCTTCTCCACAGGCCGCAGGGAATCTTCTCTCAATGCCTCCTCCTCCCCCTTCACTGACCTTGGTGTCTGAAGTTTCTCCCATCTTCTCACTCCCTTCTCTGGGGGCAGAATGTGGCTGTTTGGGTTTTTCTGTCTCTAAAATGTGATTCCCAGAGGCCTGTGACCGGCACTGATTGACCCGAATGGCCTTGTCGGTAACAAGGTTTGGGATTGGGCCTTGGGAGCCAAACTGGGATTTACTTTGTTGGACCCTTAAGAAGCTTCTAGCTGCTTCTCAAAGAAGCCACATTGCAAACCCACCACAGTGGTTCTATGATCCTGTCCTACATATCTTACCACACTACATGGTGTCCTTCTGACCAGTCTCAGAAGCCTCAGAGATAAAAGCACTGAACCCTCAGTAAAGTTTTCGAATCCTATTAGGATGATGCATGTTGATAAAGGGACACTAATTTATGGGCAAGAGGTACCAGTCTCGGAAGGGAAGGCAGATAAGAGTCTTATCAGCCATATGATCAACCTCAGGCTTCCTTGTACAATCACTCTGTACTTTCCTGGATGCCAAACAGATTATCTCATGTAGCAACACGGCCTTCCCCCATTGGTAGGGCCATAGCTGAACTACAGAACATAGTCCCAGAGTATTTCTTGTGTGTAGTATTGCTGCACTCCAATGTTCAAGAGGAAAATAGGAAGAAATCTGATTAAAAGCTCAAGCCTTGTGCTTGCTAAGTCTTCTCTTTCTACTGAGTTTTATTACATTTTCAATTGTACTGTAGGAAAACAAGAATATATCTATACATGTTGTCTATATAATACATACAAGAATAAATATATGTATGCATACACATATCAGATAAAAAACTGTGTCTTCTGTGAAACCCAAACCTCAATTGGTTTATATTCCACTTAGTGAGAAATTAATTCACCTAGGTGTTGTGTTGTTTGTCTTGCCAATAATCTGATTGGTACCTAGTGTCAGTGTATCTGTGTTTTCTTGGAACATGATTTCCAGAAATCAATTTTACTTGCAGTTCTTTGGCTTTCTAGACATGGGGGGCGTTACAGAGAAGTCATTAGCACCCTTGACAAATACTTTTCCATTGCCTGTTGTCCCCTGCTCAGTAAATTGAGAGCTGGCTTTTAAGTCACTTGATGCTTACAGTAACATGAGACAATCAGCATCCATCTAGCAACAGGACTTCAAAGGGAAATCACTATTTCCCCTGCCAGTCCTGCCCCGTGTGTGGCAGCTCCTGGAAGCAGCTGGGTTGCTTTGAACTCAAGTTTAACTTTACTTCAGAGCCAGCTTAGGGCTCTGATATAGGATGTAAATTGGTGTAGCAAGGTGGTGTAACCCACTGGTGAGTGGGTGTTAGAGGAGCCCCTCTGTGCAGACCCCTGTGAGTTGCTACAACCCCTGACCACAGCTACCTACTCCTTTTGTTCACGCTGGAGTAACTTATGCATCTACCTCTGCCCAACCCCAGCTGAACCTCAACAAAAAAACTCTTGCTGCAAACTGCTGTCCCCCCCTGGGGTTGAGATCTGGGGGAGCCTCACTGGAAGTTCACTGAGCAGAGGAAATGCACAGGTATGAAGAGCAGTGGCAAACAACTTCCTTGCATCGTTTCCCCGTGGGTACCAATCCCCTGACCATCCATGCTCTGCATCTATTGATCCACACTCCTCTTGAGCTATATTTAGGAACAAACCAGCTCCTTCCTTCTGAGTGGAGACTGGCTGTGGTTATACAGATTATTGCCCTGGGGGCTGTAATGCAGTCCTCACCTTACTTCAAGCACTTTGAACTGAGGAAACAGATGGGTGCCAAATGGCAACCAGAAGCTGTCTGGGTCAAGCAACGTGTTGGAGGTACAGCGGGGCCAGTCTCGATGGGGACAGCCATGGGCAGAGACAGCAGAGACCTCCCATGGTCAGGAGTCTAGAGGTCCATCCTCAGAGGGAAGAACTTTAGCAGCACATACATTCAGAGTATACTGATAATTCATGTGGAATTCATGTCATTTCGAGGAGCTATTTCCAATTTCTCCTGTGAATGCTCCAGGGCCAACCTTTCTTTATCAGCTGTGCCTGGTTCTTTCAAGGCAAGAAGCCTTTGAAAGAATCCATATGGGATACAGTCAGGGTGGGGGTGGGGGTAAGGAGACACACAACTGGACTGATAAATATCAGTTGATAGGATATCATGAGTAGAGGAGGAAAAAGCACGTGCTTTATTGGCTTCTGAGGCCTGTAATTAAATTTTCTACTACAGACACAAGGAGAATTTTCAGTCAGATCCTTACACAGAGTCTTAAACTGTGTATACAGGCCCAGAGCTCACAGTCTTCTCATCAGCTCCCCCTTTTTTACCTTGCTACTGAGCACATATCATCTTTACTGAGTCTGAAAGTAGCTAACTATGATTTAGGCTATGAGTGCCAGCAAAAAAATATGCTCATCTAGCTAATCAGAATATGATTTCAACAGATTTGTTCAAAGGCATAATATGATGCTGGAAGGAAAGTCCCTTTCTAGAAGAAAATAATATATATGTTTTGTATGCTGTGCATATGTCACTCCTGCTATTGGTTCCTACCAACCCTGTAAGTGGAAATCACCACATGGATCTTTAAGAAAAAAATTGATATTACTGAAGCCCCTCAGGGTTTGTTTGTGTAGAAGCTCCAAAGGCAACTGATACCTTCTGCAGTCCCAGCTAAGACAATACTGGACTGTTGTGTAATTTCACTGAAAAAAGAGAGAGACCTTTTCTTAAACAAAGAAAATAATCTTTTAAACTGGAGAAACCTCAGAAAAACAAGTTAAGTCCTTTTCAGCATGTCAGCTGAAATGAGCATGGGCTCCCTTAGAGAGTTCAGTGGGAGAAAACCAACTCGGAGGAGGCATCAGGCAGCTTCCCCAGGGCTCCAGCTGTGCCAGGGTTGCCTGAGACACCCAATAAAGGAGGTGCTTGGAGAGATATTACTGCTTGGCAAAGCCCTCCAACAACACCAGTTTGGAGTTTGGAGCCAGACAAATGACTGACAAAAAAATAACCCATCATGTTTTGTTGAATTGATGTCAAGCAGGAAGATTCCCATGTTGCTGAGAACCAAGGAGGAGGTCAGCTCCTCAGGCAAAGATGAGTTTGCTCAGTGTCTTGAATGCAAGGTGGAGCAGGGCATAAAGTGGAGCAGGGCATGAACAGGAGTAAATAGCAAAAATAAAGAAAATATGTAGAAAGCCCCGAGCTGAAACGAGCTGGAAAGCTAAACTAGGATCTCCAGTGCACATGGGATGTTTGATGTGCTAATTGATCAATTTACTTTTACCTACCCAAGGAAAGCATAATTATATCTCACATTGTGGACACAATCACACCCAGGCAAAGATCCCATGGGCAAGCATAATTTTTCACAGTTTGTATTGCTTTCATTATTTATATGCTATTCAAGCAGATCTATCAGGTCTTCCCTGACCAGACAACCTCTGTACCACCTCCTATCTAATATTTCTTGTAATGGTGACCATAATTTCTATATTTGCATTGTCTTCCTGGCTTTTGAGTCCCTTTGATTTGCCAGGGAGCAGCTTGCCATGGGGGGGTGACAGAGCAAGGAAGATGCTGCAGGGCAGCCCAGTGGGATGCACCTACCAGGGTCCCAAAGGTCCTGCTCCATCCACCCTGTGACCTGAAGGAACAGATTTGGTGCTGTCACACCAAGCAGCATAGCACAGCTTACACAGGCAAGTGGGAAATGTAGGAGAGATTTGGTTAAAAAGATCCAGTTTCTGTGGGTTGACAGGACCTCAGTTGTTTTGATGAAAAATAATTAAATGATTTGCAGCCATGCAGAAGAAAATCTGTCATCTGGTTTTTATTGCTTAACCCAGTTAGGGGAGTGGACTGGCTACACTGGTGAAACTCCATCCTTTTGCACAGACTGAGGATCTGGCCATTCAGTATAATTTAGCAATTTCCCAACCTCTTATTCAGCAGAATGTAGTCTGAGGTGACCTTTTGCACGAACCTCCAAAGACCACAGAAACGGAATACTTCCCCAGCTGACCATCTGACTTACCCTTGTGAAAAGTTACTCTGTATTAGAAGGTCAAAAGAAAAAGAAAAGAAAAGGCTCCTCAGCGGGGAGCTGCCCTTTGGGATGTTAGGTAATTTAAATTAACTGGCACCACGCTGAGTAGCTTACATTTCTATATCTGTGTGTGAGTGGGAACAGCTAAGGTCAAAGGGTCAGCCTCTTCTTCAGCGGGAAGGCATCCCTTTGCTGCCCCTTCCTTGGTGAGCACGATGCTGAACATCAGTAGTTTCTTTTGGGGTCTTACTTCTGCATGTCGTGGCAGAATGTTAATGGCACAACAGAAGTCAAAATAGATTTCTTTTCTCTGACTCTTAACTTTCCAGGATTCCTTGTCAGAGCTCCTCAGCATCCTCACTTTTCCACTGAGGATATAGTGCTTAGTGCCTAGAGGTAGGAGGTTTTGTACAAAATCTAGTAACAAAATGTGCAACTGCTTGAATGGGGAAGTTTGTAATAAATGGATAGAACAGAAGCTATTAGGAACTTGTTTAAATGTATGACCTCGAGCTCTTAAATTAGAAAAAAAAAATTGAAAAAAAAAATGAAATAAACTTTCCACCAACAGCACAGTGGGAGTTTAAATAGTTTATCCTCCCAGGTCTAGGAGCCAGAGTCTGGCACTCTGTCAGGTTTTCTCTGTGACATTGAGTTTCTGCAGGCTCTGCCCTGTATGAGTAAAATGGAAGAAATAACAATTCAAAGGGATTTTGCAAAAATCCACTGATTTCTTTTTGGGAAAAGTGCTTTGATGCTCCTGTATAAAATCACCAGGAATATAAGAAGCAGTTCCAAAGGTGGTGTTCTCACTCAGATGCAGAGGTTGTTCACATTTGATTCGATTCAGTGTGATCCAGTTCTGTTCCCATCAGCATTGTTTCCTGCCTCAAACTGGGTTTTTTTCATGTGGTTTTTACTTGCTTCTCTTCTTTCCTGGGGAGAGAAAGGGGAAGAGTTTGCATGAGTTTTTGAGTTTTAGGGATTTTGTTGTTTTTCATTTCATGCATGAAAAATGTGCTACCTGTTTCACTGAGGATGATGAAGCTACAGAAAAATACTCTTCACCTGGAAGGAAGGAGACATTGATATTCCAAGCCAGCGTCAGTGAAGTCTGTGATGCTTCATTTCCCAGTCAGTCAGTCAGTCATTGAAATTACCACTAGGAAACACAAAAATGGCTAAAACATTTTGAGCAGAGCACAGCTCATGAGTTAGCCACAAAATAACTCAGAAGCCTATTTACATAGATCTGGTAATTTTTAAAATTTCCTTTTAAGATTTCTTAAATTATTCTTTTTTTATTTCTTTTTTTTTTTACATTTTTTTTGTATACAAAGTACTGCTCAAGTTCACACCATGGAATATTGCAACTCAACAGACTTGTCAGGCTTTTGAAGTTACTTAGTTCCACTTGGTGTTTCACACCACGTCAGAGGTGTGCATTATCTCACTGTAACACGGCCCTGCCGTGTCTTGTTGCATAATTCAGCTCCTGCATACCAACTACATCCATTAATAGATGTATTTCTGATAAGTTTATTAATAGAAGAGCAGGTCAAAGTGATTCAGAGGTGTTAGTGTATCTCTAAAGAGAAGATTGCATTGGAGACTGAAGGCAGGACTTGTGTAATTTCCCTATCACTGCACTACTGATAAGTGCTGTTTTGTAAGTCAAGAAACTTTCATGTTATTCTTGCCAAACTGAAGACAATACATCACAGACTTCAAAATGCTATATAAATTAAGATTACAGCCAATAGCCAATGCAAATGGAACAGAGAGGTGAGCAAGTGAGGTTTAAGGCACACCAACAATGAAATTTATGCCACAACTTCACCCATCTAAAGTCACTTGTGCCAAACTTGTGTTGCCCTCACAGTAAGTTGACAGGTGGTTCAGCTCACCTGTTTCTGACACCTATTGTGGAGCTGAGGTGAATCACCCTTCAGAGTTGCCAGTTCCCATCGATTAGATGAGTCTTGAGTGGCTAGTTTACATTTAGACAAGTAACATGTAGATATCTCTACCCTGTAGGTATTCCACCTTGTATAGCAGGTAATTATCTACTTAAACGTGCTACTTCCCCATAGTGGAAGGTCTACATGGAGTTGGGAGAGCAGACCTAGGCTGACTTTAACCCTTAAGCTGAGCCACAGCAGAGAGGGCACATCAGCACAACTACTGCTAAGTTGGGTCACCCTGGACAAGTAGGTGTGTGCTCACCTTACCAGCTTGACCTGAAATCCATGCCACAATTTCCTCACTGTCATTGTTATCCAGGCTTGCTAGATTAGCAAGATGCACCCCTGTACCTCAGTCACATCCATCCCCTTAGAGATTAGATGGAACTTACATTTCTCACCCATGAGATCCCAACACAAGTCAGGGAGAGGGGAAAAGTGCTTCTAGTTATCATTACAGATTTTGGTCTTGTCAGATTACAACTTCTTTCCAACCCAAAATGTCTCTACTGAATTGGAAAACAGCCTGTTTAACAAATTATGCATGGAGACAGCCTTCCCATCAGTCTCCCCAACCATGTTTTCCTAAACAGTGTGACAACCAGCCCTGCAGAGACGTTCAGATATCCTTTGGATATGCCAAAGATGGTGACTGATTTCATTTTTCTGTGCTGTTAGACCGGTTTAATTGAGGTCTGAGATGAAGCCTGAGACCAGCAATAACTCAGTTCAAATAATGCCATCACAGACTAAGCAGCTGCCAGCAATTGCCAGATGATTATACTGAAGTTCCTATCTTGATTTGGAGATGAAAAGGGCTTAGATAAGTGCCTGAAATGTTTATGCAAACCATCACAGGGATCTCAGAGTAAACCTGATAGCCAGACTGTGCTCAGACTGTGCAAACAGCCCATCCAAAGCCATTAGCAGATTACATTTACCTGATCATTGCATCCTTGTATTAAAATACAATTAATCAAACTTCTAACACATTCTTTCTTTTTTTTTTTTTCCCTTTGGCAAGGACAACACTTGTACTGTTTATCCAAAGCCTAGAGTGATGCTACTCCTAAGATTCAGCCATCCAGCCATGCAGCAAGGTGCACTGCCAGATAGCCCATCCCTGTGTTTTCCAGTAATCTTCACGCTTGTGGTAGCAGAAATCAGGTTGCAGAGTTCAAACTGTGGCCCCAAGGACCACATAAGTCAGCCAATAATGAA
This sequence comes from Heliornis fulica, assembly GCA_013399135.1. Lineage (NCBI taxonomy): Eukaryota > Metazoa > Chordata > Aves > Gruiformes > Heliornithidae > Heliornis > Heliornis fulica. The sequence goes on along the minus strand of VXBZ01001749.1, from coordinate 11,852 downwards.
GGGGCTTACTGTTCACCTCATCTCCCTGTCTCACACTGCCTGTCCCTTGGGATTCCAGAGGCAGATGGTTAATATGTATTAATTATCCTGATATAAATGCCTTCTCCCTTTTCTTGCCATTTTTCAAGTGAATCTGGAAAACACTTTGAAAATGTTGGTGACATTGAAATTAATCTGAACACTGGAGCAAACTCTTCTATTTTTCTCTATTGCCAGTTTTAAAGGTTATTTATTTTATGCTATTGTAAATAAAAAAACCCCAAACTCTCAATGAAAATGAATTTATCCATAACAAAAAAGATAGGAGTGAACCTTCCATCACGCTGCCTGCATGGGATATTGAAATAACCAGTTCACATAAGCTCTGTTGAATGTGGAAAACCAAACAAGAAAAAGCACACGTGGAGATGAGAAGCAATCACTTCTTAACATTGATTCCAATTTTTATGCATAGCCATAGGGCACATGCAACTTTTCCATTTGCTGTGAATGTCCTGTAACACAAAACTACAGCTACATGGCCACCTAAACTTTGTGTATGTTTATGCTGAATTCATTTAAATCCCAGTCCCAGGACACTGGGATTTCTTGATACCTTTTCCATCATTTGTTATATTATCTGTGCTATTCATTACATAGATTAAAGTTGCTTGTAGTTTAAGCATATTGCTTGAAATATGTCACTTATATATATAATATATGGATATATATCCATAGTACTAGTGGTTTCAAATGCAATCTACAACAGCAGAGAGCTTGTCACATATACAAGGCTCTATGTTCACTGATTTTGAAGGAATTACACTCCCTGGTAGACAATCAGGTCTTTGAATACATTCTGAATTGATTTTTCTTTCCAATTTTAACTGCAATAGGAAAGGTTTATCCTTTTGGGAATTGAAAACATTCTTTAGTCTTATAAAAATGGAATCCCTGCACATATTTTGCATCCTTTCCCTGCAATGGGAATGCAGCTCTCCTGTACAGCTGTGCCTGCCAGACTCACACACTCATTATGGGGTACTGCCATGAATAATGGTCTCTGAGGGAAGATGTGGAGGGTGCACCCATGAAGGTACATTTTACTACATATATGAAGGGAGAGACATATGGATGTATTGCAAAAGCTTCACAATTATGCAGACCTGCATGTGGATGCAAGATATGTTCACTGAGGAAGCAAAGCCAAATGTTGTGGCTAATTTATACCATCAAAAGATGATGTTCCATGACCCTATATGGAGATGTGCTGACCCAGAAAAGCTCTTCTCTAATAGTGAACGTTTTACTGTGTTTTTATGGAGGAAATGGCAGTATGTAGAGGAAATAAGCACTGCTGTAGTCTACCAAGTATTCATCTGTGCCTAAAGTCTCTGCTCTGCACTTCCCAGAAGTGTTACACTGTTCTTTATTTTTTCATATTAAAAAATAACAAGCCCCCAAAATGTAAATACAGGGGATGACTAATGTGCAAGAGAAAATATTAAAGTTAGTTTCATAATTGGGAAGTTATATTTTGAACAAGGTGCTTTGCAACTCAGATGTGAAATATATCCCAAATGGCAGCATGGTTTGAATATTCTTCTCCTCTCCTGTCTGTCAAACTGTCCATCAGTCATGGCAGACTGGTGTAAATGCCAGGAAAACATGAAAGCTTTCTTTTTGAGCTGTGTAGGACTGAAGAGGCAGATGGATTTTTGATGGGCATTTTATGTTTTTTTATATTTGAAGATCTTTGTCCATGCATTTCTGTCTCCTCCCCTGACCCTTTTTCTCATTCTAATTCAGATTCAGAAATGATCAGCCTTTGGAGACCAGTCCTCCTAGGACAGCTCCTGTCCTTTCCCTTATTTTTTTTCCCCTCTGAGAACACTCTTACCAAATCAAAGATGCTTCTCTTAACTTTGATGTGTTTCCTGAAAGGACAAGTGTCTGCAGCGGGACTTTCTCCTGTCTTTTTCACCTGTGTGTGACTCAGTGCACACATGTGTGTTTTTTTGGACATATGTGGGGCTGGGAGATCAGAGACATTTTCCCCCACTATGAGCAAACTAATTCAGCAAAAATTGCAGCAGGGAGAGCTGAAGGAGAGGGTGGGAGAAATAGAAGTACAGCCCAAATTGCTTCGGTATCACTCAGATGTGTGGATGTACCTGTTACAGCACAGATTTACTTATAACAGAGTTGTGAGGGACTGGAACGGGCTGTCCAGAGAGGTGGGGGATGCCCCAAGCCTGGAGGTCTTCAAGGCCAGGTTTGATGGGGTCCTGGGCAACCTTGTCCAGCTGCAGACCTGGAGGTTGGTGGCCCTGCCTGTGGAAGGGGGTGGAACTTTATGTCTCTTGGGATCCCTTCCAACCCAGACCAGTCTGTGATTCTGTGATTCTGTGAGTCTGTGATGCCACCTCTGGAAGCCTGGGTGAAGCATCATCTTCAGTAGGCATTGCCTGTACCCACGAGCTCTGCTGAGTGATCAGTTTGCAGTGTGCCCAGGTGGCCAAGAGGGCCAATGGCATCCTGGCTTGGATCAGGAACAGTGTGGCCAGCAGGAGCAGGGAGGTGATAATCCCCCTGTATTCTGCACTGGTGAGGCCTCACCTCGAGTACTGGGTCCAGTTTTGGGCCCCTCACTTCAAGAAGGACGTTGAGGT
>VXBZ01001748.1:498835-571576 GCA_013399135.1 Heliornis fulica | reverse complement strand
TATATATTTATATATATATAAATTGAGGGCCAGTTCTTCAAAATCGGCCAGTTGGACACTCGGCCAGGAGCGCTCCAGTTCCTGAAGATGTCCAGCTTTCAGAGCCCGCCTGCTCCAGTCCCCATGCTGAGGTTGTCAGTGGTGGGGAGTTGTTGCTGATGCTGAATTATTCATATAGGACCTGTAAACATCCCCAGCTTCTGTCATCTCTGGGCTGCTGGAGGGCACAATGGAAGTGGCTTTTTCTAGAATTATTCTGGCTTGATGGTAAAGAACTTTGTATGTACTGATTTATTTTTTTCTGTGCTTAAAAGAGCTGTGGGTATCAAGGCGGTTGCAGGTAGACAAGATTCTAGATGGACATATGTATTGTTAATGTACAGCTTCAAGTAAGTAAATAGGTAGTCTGAGGAATCTATTGTTGTGCAAAAACTGTTTATTCTTGTTTCATAAATACAGTCTTAACAAGCATATTGTCTTTTCATTACTGTAAATATTGGTGTAACCTAAGACAAAAAAATCACTCAAAAACTTAACTACAATGGGAAGACAATCTCTAGTTCTGAAGACTGTTTTGTGGCAGCGTTCTTGTATTCTGTAGTATTTTTAGGCATAGCATCGTACTTATGAGTTGCTAACGTTCAGGCAGGGATTTTTATCCTAAGCAGTATGATTTGAGGAAAAAAAAGTCCTCAGTGCTGTTACAAAAAGCATTGCTATAGTGGTAAGCAGGGAGATTGTGGGCACAGCGTCAGTGCCTGGATAAGAGGACACAGCGCTGTGTTGCTGCACGTGAAGACTGTGCAGATCTGTTGCAATTTTGCACTGGAATTCTGCAGAATGTTGTTATTCCTGATTAACTAAACAACCTTGACATTTGGAAAGGAAGTATGTAGTATTTGAAGTGGATTTCTAGTTAGCTGAAATCTAGTGTCTTGTGCTAGGGGATGAAAGGCCTTCGTGCTTATCCCAAGGATTCAAAAGTTCAGAGGAAACAAGCCAACTACAGTGACCCTTTCTGTGAAAGCATGGTTAATTTTTTTCTTGACATTGATTTTCTTTGTGATATTGTATAGTCTGCTAAGGAGAAAAAGTTCTGCTCCGCTTCATGTGTGGTATAATTTGCCTGTTTGAAATGTAGTGTTTGATATTGGCCACTAAATTACCGTAGGCTGTTACTGAAACAGGGGACAGAGACATGTTTTGCAATCTGCTTTCTAAGAGTTACATTGTGTGTTTTTTTAACATGTGGAGAGGATATTACAAGTGTTTGCTTCCACAATTGTTACTTCTCTCTAGCTTGTTACTTATTGTACAATATCAATTTAAAGTAACTCTCCAGACTCAAATTATGAACACAAAATCTGAGTATATTAACTTGTATATATTATCTGCTACTCCTTTTAAATACATTTTATCTTCTACAACCACTCAGTTACTGTTTCTGGGCCTATGTGATTTTCATTGTGATCTAAAGGAATAATAGAAAAACAGACTGGTTTGGGTTGGAAGGGACTTCATAGATCATCTAGCCCCACCCCCTGTCATGAGCAGGAACACCCTCCACTAGCCCAGGTTGCCCAAAGCCCCATTCAGCCACTCAAAGGAGGGGACATCCACAGTTTCCATGGGCAACTTGTGCCAGTGCCTCACTACCCTCATAGCAGAGAATTTCTTCTTATATCTCAATCTACCCTGCATCTGTTTAAAATATACAAAAGTCTCTCAAAAACTGTGGTAAAAGCGCAGACAAACTCTAAAGCTTCCTTTGAATTTTCCCCTTTTAGTCCCCTTCCACAGTTCTTCTGGTTCTCTAACGGCATCTTCTGAGTTATTTAATTTTTCAGTTAAAATATGAGTGAGAGATGGTCACAGGGAAGGGAAAGCTGCACCTGCTTCAACTATGGTAAAATGCATTAAAGTATCTGGAAAAGTCTTCTGTATTGGAGAAAAAGGCTTTCTTTTCTTCATATTATGTCCTTAATATTGGCATTTATCTTACTCTTTCAAAGCTCTCAGCTGAAGTTTTGGTGAAGTGTTTTGCTCTTCTTCTTTTCAGCTTGCCTATAAAAATGGTTTTAATGAAGACTTCTTGAATGATCAAAACCACTATTTGGATTTCTACTGTGTGTAGCTACTTAAATTTAAGATTCTAACAATTGTTTCAGCATGAAGGGATCTATGGCTCGTGCAGGTGCACTGCAACACAACACAGTCTTGAGAAAAGACTAGTAACCAGACAGTGGTTTCATAATGCAAACAAACATTTCCTGGATGCCAGTCTTCAATTTTCCAAGTCATTTATGTTCTTTAGTCAAATCTGCATCAGTGTTTCAGATGACAAGCTATTAACCGAGCGTGTTACCTTGTCTCTCTACTGAAAATGTTCCAGATAAAAATTCTGACCCGTGCAGGACTGCTGCCTGTAAATATTTACTTAGTGCTATTTCTAAATTATGCAAATAGTTAAACATGCTAAATATATCCTTCATTTTAGTTTCTCTTTCCTTCAATGATTTTCCATCTAGTAATGATGTTTTGTGATGTTCCCTTCCTCTTCCTTCCTAGTTCGATATTTATCCACCATCTGTTAAATGACTGCCATAGTCTGGGCCTACTGAGGCTGAAGTTTAGTTAGTTGGTGGGCATACAGAAAGCTTAATCTTACCTTGAAGCTATGTTTCCTCCTAAAGATTTCTATGTCCTTGAATAGCTTCACATCTAAACCACTCGTGTAATGTTGCCACTCCCAGACTGATTTGATATGCAGTTTTCTTCTTCAGGTTTAAGGAGGATGTTGGTATATGTGGTTTAGGAGTCACTGACTTCACCTGCTTATGATCACAAAGGCTATTGCAAAATTAAGTTGCTGTGATGGCACAAAAATGCATCAGCCATCTCTGAAAAATCAGACTGTTTGTTTTAGCCGTAAAAAAAAAAAAATTCAGAAATTAAATTTTTAGGCAGGTGTATTATCTGGGCAAACTGTTGACCAGGACTTAAGAATTCTGTGCATGTTGAGTGCCTAGTCTTGGGTAAAACTGAAAATGGAAATACAATCATAAAGATAACAAGGGAAAGTACACCTTTAAATGAAAAATGATGAAGTAAAGTATAAACATGTTTAAAGTAGTATGATGTCTCAGTACCTCGTCTCATGCCATACATTCAGTTGTGCATTGTGCTCTGCTGCAGGGGAAGTGCATTTGGTTAATTCTTTTGTAGTCTTCATGAAGTCAGAGTCTGGTTGAGATGTGAAAGCAGCCACAAAAGTGTTCCATGACCACAGGGCACAGGCCACATGCTCTGGGCCATTGCTGGTGGGGTCCCTGGGCAGAACCTGGGGACGCTTTGAAAAGTAGCTGCTCACTTAAATGGATTAAAATATATTCATGTTTCAAGGAAGATGTCTAATGGATGTGAATCAACAGGAAATTACTGATTCCTGTAATGTTTGTCAGTGGTAGAAAGTTAAACCCTTGTAAGATCAAGTTTAAGGGCTGCTCAGCAAACTAGTTAGCAATATTACTACACTCCAGCTGTAGTTACACTTCACCTCATTAATAGTAGTTTGGGGGGGATTAAAAGGAGTAATCAGTTTAAATTTAAAAAGTAGTACATACTTGATTATCCACTACAGTTTTGCCTCTGGTTCATATTGTTCAACTCTTATTTATAGTAAAAAAAACCCCAAAACCCCAACTAATTAGAAGATCTTATTTTGACCTTATTGTACTTTTAGCTAAAATCTAGACTTGATTTTATCTGAACCCAGTCAACTGAGGAGAGTGATGAGGCTGATACTTAATTAGTCCTGAACTCTTCTTTATAGTATGTCATTTCTCTTACAATACACCATAGTTTGTCAAGCTGTGGGTTTAGTCAGCATGGATTAGTCAAGTTGTATTTCCTTTTCCAAACCAAAGCTGTTTTAAAAAGCTGCCACTACAGGTATGTTTTTGGTACTGAGCTACAAGAAGTCTGGAAATTTAAAACCGACCACATAACTTCTTGCATGTTACATGATGTCAGAGTAGTCTTACTTTCAGAAGAAACAGCAGATTTAACAGTGGAGGAATAAGGAATAAATTCATGTGCAGTAGCTGTTTTTAAAGTGCCTGTGCTCTCAGTCCAAGAGGGAGTAGCAAAACCTGATGTTTTGAATGAATACTTTATACATAGTGCGTGATACGTGTGAAGTTTGAAATCATCGCGGTTATTTCTAAATCATAGGTGAAATGGGAGGAAATCGGTGAATCTGAGTAAACCTCAGTGAATTGTTAGACTCTGACTCATGAATGAGGGTGACTTGCTAAGGAAGGTGGTAGTTCTTATCACTGCTGTTTCTGTAGCATCTTGTACAAACTGGTACATTGGAGGATGCTTGGATTGGTTTCTGTTTCATGGTAGTGTGAGGTTTGAAAGGTTCCGTTGACGTTTCATAACCAGTTGAATTACCCCAGTGGCAAGGATGGGGCCCTTCAAAAGGGGTAAACTTTGGGAGTGCTTATCTCAGAAAAAGCTGTCTTCCCTTGTGAATGAGATATCTTATCTGTGCAGTGTTTGGACTTTTCAGGGCTTACTTTGGACAAACAGTGCTGTAGATTTGGTTTCTGGTCTTTGGCTCCTGAAGATTTTCTGTGGTGCACAATAACTGTATGCAATTTACTGTAGTGGGACAGCCAGAAACAAGAATCTGTTGCTATTTGGTCAACCAGAATGTTTTTAAATGTCTTTAGGAAATAAGTTATCTATTTTTCTATTATATACTTTTAAAACCAGAAAACCTTGTAAGCTTTGTACCCTCCTATAGTTTAAATCGTTGCCCAGTGGTACTTTTAGTCAAGGAAATGTCTACATCCTTTGTTTCCATTTCTGAATGGAGGACTTCCTCCTACCTCTTCTGACTAGCTTTGGAGCTATTCTGACCCTCTCTGGCAGAGAGTGCTGGGCAGGACCCTGCACAGCCACTAAGTGCTGCTCCTCAATGAAACTCAGAAAAGGAGGTTTCCTCCCTCAGGAATTTTCTGTGTCCCAGTGTGTTAGGTCATGAGTGGATGCTGAAAATATGTACCCTTAATTGAAATGTATGGGCTCAGCATCTTATCCCCCCCCTTTATTTTTAAGCTGATTAGAAACTTCCAAAGATGTTAATGTAGTCTTAGTTTTTCTTGTTACGATTCCCCCATATAATATAGCAAAGTTGTGTATAACCAGAGTCTTGGTATCATGTATTAGCAACTTTTCTTTAAGCTCATAAATTACAGTAGAGATTAAAATAGAATTTCCTGGAGAAGAGTATCTTGTCAGCTGAATTTGATCGACCTCATTTTGGTAGAGCGCAAATTCTATTTGTATTTGTAGTTACCTAGCAGGAGAGAGAGAGAGAAACTGTTATTTAAAGATGAAGTGTAACAATGTGATCCTGAGATCTGGCAGCAGTTTGGTGGGAAATTGCATATGCAAGTATGCAACCAATATTCACCTTTTGGAATGGCAACAAAAATCATCTTAAAGTACTCTTCTAATACCTCCTTAATATTTAATGTTCCACAAGCTGTTATTTAAGTGCTTTAAGGAGTTGGTAGTCTGTTAATGGAAAACCTTTTTCTATTAAAATATGAAGTACAAACTCTCACTTTAATTTTAGCTGTCTTGTTGCAGATGGAGAAGTCTTGTGAGTATAGAGTAAATGTGCTATCTTGAATTGATGGCTTTAGTGCTCCTTGACTCCTGTCACTTCTGTAATTGGCTAAATTAAAGTATACCATGCTTCTGTGTCATGTTGAGTATGAGTCAGATACCGTATGGCATAATTGTGAGTTAATACTTTGGTCATTCATAAATAAGACAATGTTGTATGCTAGTGGAAACTGGAGGGTTTGGGAAGAGTCAAATTCAGATTTTTGGGCTTCTCTGTGCACCTTTTTTTCATACATTCCCATTGCTCTATTTATGACTTGAATCATATGACATTAATAATTAAGGGAGAGAATGTTATTTAGCACTGCTAGTAAAAGACAACCTTACAGATGGGTTTTTTTACTTTTTTTTTCTTTCTTTTTAACAGAATAGGAATAGCAATTTTTATGTCAATAACCTTGTGTGTAGGGGGAATACAACTACATGTGATTAAAGTTCTCAGGAATTTATGGTATATTTTAAATGTCTGTCACAGAAGAAGAAGAAAAGGCACTTGCACGTGCAGAATTGTCATGGAAAATTCAGCAGTTGTTCTCAACTTGGAGAAAATATGTTCATTGTTTCTATTCATTCTCATAGCACATGCTTGTGCGCTTTCACTATGAGCTTCAGCGTGTTCTGCAGCATAAAACTAAGTGGGAAAATATTAAAGTGTGGAAGAGGTCCTGAGCTTTGAGGATGATGTCTGTGTTTTGTAAAACAGGAAGCAGATTATTCTGGAACATGCTTAAATAGCCATTGCTTAAATTGCCTTTGATTTCAGCATTGATCTATTAACATCTTTTGCTTCTGGTGTGCAAAGAATCTCCCATCATTTGGGTGCAATGCCCATCACATTTTCATACTTACAAGTGCACCTATAAGCTTGGGTTCTTTAGTTGGAATATTTTTCCTTCAGCTCTTGTTTTAAAGCCCAAAATTATATATGTTTGGACATCAACTTTCTGGTAGGTTCTTGAATAAAACCCCTGCATATAGTAGGACTGCTGTGTCTAATGACCCTGTAGCTAATTTTCTCACTTACCATCCAATCCCATTCCATAGTACTTTGTAGAATGTTGTATAATCAGACTTAAAAGGTTAAGCCCAAACTTATTTTCTTTGTCACTAATTTTTTTCATTGTTGCTTTCCTGAATAACTGACTTATGATTATGCTGATAATTGGACATTAAGGCAGTGCTTGAAGGACTAATAACTCTCTTGAAGTGTCTAGTGCTTTTTTTGAGTCAAGACTTCCAGGCTGCTAAATCAGTCCTAGCATGTAACGATATTGTTAATGTTCTGAGCATTGGAGTTTTAAATGGTGAGTAATACTTAGGGTTTTTCCCTGTCTGCTAGTTTGAATAAATATCTTTTTATATGGAGGTTGGACCCATTAAGCTATTTTTAGAAATATGGCAGAAATGTAAATTTTAGTATTTTCTTGTGTGTGGCATATTGCCAAGACACAAATCTGATGGTTTTGCTTGAGTGTTTGAGCAGATTTATGATTATCTGCAAAATAAAAATGCTACTGGGAAGATTTGTTTTGCAAATCCAGCAATATACTTGCAGGGTTTTACTTAAGTGACTCTCAACTTGTAATTTTCTGTTACTGCATGTGAGTTGGAGTGTTGTGTCATGAAGGCACAGACACAGGACTGTAATTCATGAAATCTAGTTATTGTTATTTAATAGGGTAGTCTTTAAATATGGCTGCTTTTGTTGTTGTTTTTCACCCTGAGATGTTTTCATTGCTGTGTTAAGTGAAATCACAGAAAGAATTATTCACAAGTATTGTTAGCATGCTTTGGATAAAGCCTTTCTAACCACTGCTGAAACTGTGCCTTGACTCTTCATCTACTTGAGTAAACTTTGAATAAATAAATATCCATGAGTTAATTTTGTGATTCATTGTAGATCCCCTGCGAAAGAGCTTTCCTTTTTCTGCCACAGGTTAGTTACATCAGAGCTCAATTTACTAAGACTGCTGATTTAAAAACAAAACCTCCCAACTCAGTTTAAGCCTTATATGACTGTAATCTAATTCTTTGTACTCTTTATATTACACTTAGTTTACTCAAAAAAACAAGATGAGGAAAATTCCCAAAAGGATGTGAAATTTAATTAGCAAATGCTGGTTAAGTACTTCAAGATGGCATGAAAATGACTCTAAATGCAAAAGTGTTAGCTTGTTTCATAGATGTGAATTAAAACTGAGTCTACCCATGAGTGTTTTACCCGTGGAGCTGAGTGTGGGAGTAGAGGACAGAGTATTCCAGCACCCAGGGCCCTGGTTTGAACAGCGAGTCAGTGACTCCACTGTCCTCCCAGCCTCTTGACCCCTTCCTTCCCTCCTGCTGGCATAAACACTTGTGTGGCCACTTGAAAGGTTTTGGGGAACTGGCCTGCTAAAAATAGTCACAGTTTTTAACCTGTTGTATTTTCCTGTGTGAAGAATTGCTTTTCTCCAGCCGTGATAGCTTTTGCCTGCTTCAAGTGCTATGAGACTTGAGTCTTATTTCTGGTTCAGTCATCTTTGATAGATTTCTTAACCTTTCTGTGACTCATTTTCCCATGTGTATACTGAAGCTAGCATGTACTTCTTCTTTCTCAAGCGTTTTTAGATCTGGAGATCAAGAGAGATTGTTCAAATTAGTATTGTCTCATAGAACCAAATCTGAAATTGTGCTATGACTGTTGCCATTATCATATCTGCTTCTAAATTTTTTTGTAACTTACTCAAGGTTCTCAACATATGATGAACCAAAGTGAAGACAGTAGCTTTTAAAGGGGAAGTCTGAATCTGATCTCTTTAGTAGTTTTGAGCTGGCCAAAGGGAAAAATACCATCATACCTTTAGCAATCAACAGTGTCAAATCATTTCCTTGCCGTGAAGCTCACATTAACACAGGGCCGAGTATTTCTTCACAGTTCCTGAAACTGTTACTCTTGTCACTGCTTTTCTCAGCTAGGTATCTTCAGACTTAACAGTTTATCTTTTGTCTCTGCTCCTACTTCTGTAATTTATTTTTTCTTTTAATTAAATACTATGCATTTAACCCTATTGGATTTCTGTAGCAGAATGGGTTCTTAAGTACAAAACAAGAAATAACTGCTTTCTGCTCCTTGTAATTGTCAGTATTCAGTAGGACAGACAAGTTTGCCAGCCTGGCAAGTTTAGGAAAGTATTCATAACCTAACTTTGTGAGCCATTTAAGGCAGAATTCTGAAGTATGTAAGTTTTTTTTAAGTGTTTATATGAGAAACCGCCGAAATTGCAAAATACCATGAGACTTTATGAAAATACTTGTCTGAAAAACAGAATTTGCTGTCATTGACTGAGCAGAGTTGGAAGTTGATTTCTCATATTGTAATTTGTCAAGGCTGCTGACAATGAAGATGAGCAGTCTGTGTTCTGATAGAAAAGAGGGAACCAGTGGAAGAAGGATCAGAAGGGCAGAGAGTTAATAGTGAGAAGCTTTAAAGGAGGATTCTGATTGGATTTGAGTGGAGCAAGACGAAGTTTGTCATGACTAATGGAAGGATACAGCAGTGAGGAAAGAGATTGTTTACAGTCTAAACACACAGTTACAATTTAATGCAAAAAGGCTGCTGTATTTAAACATAAACTGAACATATGGATTGTACATAGGTTACAGTAAGAAGCTGGCATTGCCCTCAGTGACCAAGAAATAGTTTGATGAAGAGTAATCTGTACTTACTGCATACATGTGAGCAGATGCTGAGGGGAGAGGCAGATGCTTTTAGATGAAAGGTCTTAAGGTTGCCTGCAGAGAAATAAGAGTTGAAGTCAAGTACTTGCATCCACAGCTGCAGAATTAAGGTAGTAAGACAGGGAGAGGCACAGTATTAGTGGTAGTTCTATATCCAAACATTGGCAAAATCTTCCCCCGTCCTCCAGCATGGCAGAAAGTGTAAACAAGCTCATGCTATAGTTACTGGGAGGGATGATGGGGTCTGTGGGACATGGGAAACATCAGATTCAGAGAGCATGCAGGCACATGTAAATGTCTGTAACAAGTAAAGGAGGCTTAGAGGGAGGGAATAGTGTAGATTAGTCATTTTCTGTGGTGTTCTAGTATCATGTAGATTTTAACTTGAAATAAATGAGATGCATGAATCCCCCTCCCCGTAAATGCCAACATGTAACCATGTATTTTCTTCTGCTGTTGCTGCCCTTATCTCTTCCCATGCTTGTGTAACTTCCAGTGGGGAGGAAGAAGAATGCACCTCCATCACTGATTTTTTTTTCCTTTCTTCCTACCTCTCTTTTTCAACAGAATTATAACCTGCAATGCTGTTTCTATAGCCTTACTCTGTTGGCACCTTTTCTTTATTTCACTTTATAAAAATTTTTATTATGGTGCTACAAACATGATCCTACTTCGGTTCTGAGTAGGAAGGCCACTAGGCTGAATGTTTTCATGGTTGTTATGTAACACTTACAGGTTCTGAGATAAGGGGTTTGAGTTAACACTGTTGGATGGATGAAGGATGTTCATGCTTGTGCTTCGTGCTCTCGCTCCTCCTCCCCCCATCTTTCCACATCTAGCATGGAATTTGGAGAGATGCTCAGGATTTCCCATTGCTGTTGGTTGTGAAAGTTTCTCATATCAATGAAGACATCAAGACTAACAGTCCTAGCACAAACCTAACAATCTGTACAATGAAGTTGCTGTGAATGGAGAAGTAGCTTTTATAGCATCATACAAAGTGAGCTTGGATTGAATTTATAGCACCTGGATTAAGGATCAACTTGTGGGTTGGACTGAATATAGAGGAAATCAAGAGAGGTACTTGTTAGTGCAAGAAGTCCTGTCCTAAACAGGACCTTGAATCATGCAGTAGTTGGCCTATATTTATGTGTGATTCCCAGATGCTCTTCTGATCTCCTCTGCATCCACTGGTTCTTCAGATTTGCCTTGAATAGGTCAGCATGTCAAAGAGACATGCTGACATAAGAACAAGATGAGTATTGATACTTTCCCAGAATCTGTTGTGCATTTCTGGCTCCCTGTGCCTTGGAATGGGTATCACAGAACTAGAGAAGGTTTAGAAGTGGTTGATAAGGAGCAGCCAGGTAGGCTAGGATGGAAGAAAAAGCCATTAAGAAATCTTAAACAGAAAGGCTGAGGCTCAGAGAATTTCTGAGCCACAAGCAGTGTCTCTGGGAGCCCCTGGAAGGCTGGAGAGTTTGTTGGGTAGGTGCTGGTGTGGGCTCCCTGCATGCCTCCATGACATTGTGTCACAGCATATCGGGCTACAGGAGCTTTGATCAGAGCCATTGTAACTGTATTTTTTCTTCAATGAAGTTTTAAGGTGTAGCAGTCATATATAAAACCCAGTTAGTAGTCATCTGCAGATTTCTGAAGACTGCCTGTGGGGGTACAGAGCTGGTGAGGTAGCACAAGTTCAGGCATCAGCAACTTGTCCAACTACAATTTATATTTTTGTCACTTTGAATTGTTTGAGGATCCTTATACCATCGAGCCAGTGGTTCATTTAATAAGAAAATGTCACCAGGCTGTGATGGGAGGGGTTATCACATTAGTAAACATTAGATTGAGCTGACAATTAGCTATATGCCATAGTTTCACATGGACCTGCATGGAAGTTTCAAAGAAAAATCTGACACTTTTTTTTTTTCTGCAGCTTGACCTTAGTACCTAAGGCTTCAAATATATTCTATAGTTTGCAAGTAACTGCTACAATATATGTTAGCTAAAACTGCCAGCTTTCTGACACCATTTTTTGATTAAATGGAAAGCATATGACTCAGATCTATTAAACCATCACGTAGTTGGCAAAGATGTACTGTAATGAATGCACTATGAATGACAATGTATAATAAATGTTAGTGGTGAAGAATTCTTTGTTAGAACTTGTCTCCTGGATGTAAGTTATAGGTATTATAACAGATATATAGGTACTATAAAGCACACAATGAATGATCTGTAGTATTGCTTTGAAAGGGAAACTATAGGTTTCTTTAATTTTTCATACCTGAAATTGGGTTTAAGAGGTAAATTGAAATTTTCCTGATAATTAAAGGCTTTTTTTCTTGATGGAGAGGTAGGGGAAAAATCTAACCAGAACTGGAATGATAAAATATATCAGATAAAGTTTAAGATCTGTTTGTATCCTTTCCCGAGCTGATTTTGTCTATTGGCTGTTAATGGAAAATGCGGTTCAGAAGTATAACTTTACATGTGATGTTTGTGAAAGGCTGCAGATTAATGTGCTTTGAAACGAAGCCATCTAGGAAGGGATCAACAGTTACTTTATTTGAAGGTCTGATATGCCTGCTAGGCTCTGGACCAGAGGTTAAGAATTTGCTACTGGTCTGATAGGGTCTGTGTTTAATACATGAACTCCAAGGATTACACCTTCTGAGCTACTGAGCATCTTGTGTTTAAGAAGATGGGAATGTCCTGCTCTTTTGGTTAGAGACGTAATTTACCTGCTGAAAACACCAGTGGGCACATTAGTTAGTGAATCCTCTCCAATCTACAGCAGCTGAAACTATCACTGCCTCATGGATACTCAGATTCATTAGTGAACTTGTCTGGATATTTTCAGTATTTAAAATCTTCCCCAGATCAGTCTGCTTTTCAGTGTTCACTGTTAATCTGTACCTGGAGAATACAAGAGAGGCCAGGAAGTCCTCAAACATCAACTAAGCAGGATTGTTTTAGGGCTTTACAGTATATTCTGTTTCTGGCATCCCGTGTGAGATGAGATGTGCTGTCAGTTGAAATTGTGGGGTCTTTTTTCTTTGTGACTGCCTTTGAGTAACTCATTCCATAAAGCTGCTCTTAGACAGTAATAGCGTTTTGGGACCTGACTAATACACTGTGGTTTAATGAACTATAGGTGGCATTGAGTGATGCAGCCTGAGACTACCTGAATCTGAAAGTAAGAAACGATTCATAGAATCCAAAAACTCTGAAGAAGAAATGAAAGTGAACTTCACAATGTGTTAAAGAAATTTACTGTAAATAAAGACTTCTTCTATAGGCTACTATAACCTCTTTAACATCTATTTAAAGTGACCTACTTTTCTTTTAAAATCCTCCTAATTCAACTGGTAACTGGAAAAATGATGTGTTCCGACAATATAATCCTCAAATCTTTGTGTAGACAATGCTGACATGTCTCACTTTGAGCCCATTTAAGACCTGTTAACATGTTTCAGACTAGAGTAACCTATTAAATAAATACATCAGGAAAAAGCTTTTACTGGTAATGGTTGTTTTGCTTAGGTGACTATGGCTGTAATGTATTGTGAGTACATCTGGTACTTCAGTGCTTATCAGTGATCTTTTTTCCTTTAGGCGGTTTCCTAGAAACATGATTGCTTGCTGGTCTTGATCTCACAGCTTTGTGAAGACTTCTTCTCTGATAATGTCAAGTTCAGGCTACCCTCCTAACCAAGGAGCATTCAGCACAGAACAGAGTCGTTATCCTACCCACTCTGTCCAGTACACCTTCCCTAGCACCCGGCACCAGCAGGTAAGGAGACGCCACGGTCACAGATTCAGCAAGAGGATGATTTGGGTGTTTGCTCTGCAAAATGGGATATTTTGTATTTCTTTTAACCAGTGTAATACAAATTATTCACATTTGAAAACAGAGGAATTGCAGACCAGTATGCCCAGTTAAAACTGACTGGGAAAATCTGTATAACGATGTTGTTTGTGCCCTTATAGCTTGATTCTTGCATTAAGGCTGATGGGTCTACTTATTCAGGTATATTCCTTGAATGTCACTTCTGGGAAGTGTAATCTGTAGCCATGTACTACTGCTCCTTGACTCCTTCTGAAGTATTACCTTGAAAGGATATAATTGCCTGTGTAATTATGCCCTCCTGTAATGCTGGAGCTGAAATTATTAAAATCCCTGACTACCATTGTCTGTAATTTTGGTTTCTTGTTTTCGCTAGTTTATTTTGGTTTGGTTTTTCTATCTTCTTTTGTCCCTTCTTTCTCTTTACATAAACTACTATTAAAAATGTTCTATAAAACTGTGAAGGTATCATAAATAAAACTCTACAGCTTGTCAGCATGTCAATATTTCCTATTATTTAATGTCTGCTCAAACTGGCAAAACACTTCTTTAGAAATTGATTTGTCTTAAAGACTGTACATTGCTTACCTTTTCTCCCCAGTAGGATGAGTCTTTGATTCTTAAATGTTGAAAATTCAAATATAAAGAAATGCTCAAAGTGACAATGGAAGTGTTTTGCCTGCTGTGGAGAACTGCTGCCAATGTTGCTTAGATAAATAGTTGTGGGGTGTTTTCAGATTTCCCTCCTTTTTTTTTTATCTGAAAACACTGCATTTTGCTTGTTCAAGATTTTTTACTTGGTTTTTGGGGTTTTTTTGTTTACTTGTTTTATAACTATCACGAGGAATTAATATAAATTTCTTGGTTTTATCATTGGTTTCTTGTAGTTTGAATAAATTCACTAGGGATGTCATTAATAAACTTTTTTTTGTAGTTTTGCTTTAATTTATTAATGATAAGTCATGATACTAAAAATTTGGCCAACTAAGTGTTTCTGAGTCTATATGCATTGATAGCAGTAATTTTCCAGTAATATGCAAATAACCTGTCTCCAGTTAGTAGTCCTTTAAAGTAAATTCAGTTATCTGGGTGTAACAAATCCTGGGGGAGACTGGGCTCTTGGGGTACTAAATTTTCATGGGGAATTAATCTTCTATTATGCCCAGGAGTGTAGGAAGTAAACCCATAGTCATCTTCCCTTCTGTCTAAGGGGTATTGGGCGAGATTATCTATAAGATAAATGTAATTTTTGACAAAAATTATTGTGCCAGGTGGAGAATGGGAATCTGAATGTAAAAAGCTCCTGTTACACTGATTTATTTTTTTTTTTCTGAAGCAAATGTATTTACTGCTTCCAGCTAGTTGTGCTCTGCTAGCCAGGAGTGGGGTTATGGATTTTGAAGAATCTCCTTGGTTGTTTCTGCCAAGCATTAATTCTGCCACCCTGTGCTCTGTATGGTGTTGTAGGCTGTGGGGGACAAGCTGTTGGCTTTACAGCAGCTCAGGTTTCCCACATTTTAATGAAATTCTCCTCCTGCTACACATCCTTTAGATGTTTTGTTTTACTTACATGTTTGCAAAAGGAAATGTAAGAATTGGACTCTTTTGGCTTTACCCATATTTTTTTAGGTAATTTGTAAAAACTAAATCTTAGGGGTAATGACCTGTTGAATGTCTTCTAGAGTTTCTCCTTGGATAACACCAGACACACATGCTTTTGAAAACCAAGTGCTCAAAGTCTGGTATATACAAATAAATTGTCTTGTACTTCACTTTGATTATATCAGTCAGAAGATGCATCTTACCTGACTCTTGGTCCTGATTAATAGTGTCTGATATAGAAATGCCTTGAGGTGATAACAGAAGGAATTGCCTCAGTGTTGCTGAAATGTATTTTCAGTTTGGCAAGTTGTAATTGGATGTGCAAAATTGATTTTTAAAGGATGATTTTTTAAAGGGTGTTCTTCTGCTGACTCATTGTGGTTTTTAGAAGTTGTTAGTAAGCTAGGTGGAATTCATAGCAGAAGTATTTGGCCACTTTAAAGTTCATTTAAAACTTAAACTACCATATACAAACTTTTTTTTTTTAAACTGCAATAAGGCTTTGATAATACGGTCTTGGTCTGTGCTTAATGACTTTGGAAATGATCTTTCCAGGATATCAAACATTGAATCTCTCTTCTACACCTTTGTTCTTGTTAACAGAAGTGTGTTTTGTTTAGGAATTTGCAGTTCCTGATTATCGCTCCTCTCACCTGGAAGTCAATCAGGCCACCCAGCTCTTGCAGCAGCAGCAGCAGCAGCAGCTCCGGCGTCGGCCGTCCTTGCTTTCCGAGTTCCACCCGGGCTCTGACAGGTGAGCTGGCTGCTTTCCAGTAGAAAGAGTTTGGAGTTTCATGGGGTTTTTTGGCCTAAGAATGTGGCTGTATTAATCAGTGTTCCATTGTTTTACCAGTGTCAGTCTCCTGCAGTTGAGTGTTGTAGCTGTTGTGCAGTTCAGTTCCTCAGTCCTTCTGCTTTAACTGGTGTATTTGTTTCACAGACAGAAAGCGACACTCTGATTCGCTTTTCCCACACCTCTCCTAAGAACACTGCCAGTAAACTTCTGAGAATCCAAGTGCATATTGCAAACTTTTTAATCTTGTTTAGGCTAAAAGTGTGTAAAATGTGTACCCTTGCATAACTTAATCTTGCTGAGTAGAAGCAACAAATGCAAGAGGAGGTACAGTGTGAATATTACCTGGCATATTTCCTAGATTGTTTGTTTATTCAACAGATGATATCTGTGTGGCTGGACACGTAAGAAACAACAGAACTAATTGGGTCTTTTAGTTGTAAGAAGTGTAAAATACTGAAATGTGGCACAGAATGGACTTGGAGGTACAGAGGACTTAACTGGAGTGTGTGCTGCTTTTCGCAGGCACTTGACAGCTTCATATCGTTTATTCTAAATAGCTTTTTGACAGTCTGCTATACCATTTCTGTCTCTAAGTAGATGTAACTGACCTGGGTCCAGTGGGTTAACTGAGGACAAGTATACTGCACAGCAGCAGTGAATTGTATGTTGTATGTAATTTAGCTTCAGATTGGCTACATCTTACTACTCAGTAAAATTGGTTACTTCACAGTGGTTATTGATGTTCATATGTACCTTAGTATTACTGTAAGGTTGATATGTTTGAGAACATTTTCAGACTGTTAAGCATTCAGCTGATTTGTTCCTGAATGATATTGGATGTGCTTTGAAAACCAAATGTAGACATTAAAAGCCCACTACAGATGAGAGTGAAATTAACTGGATTGTGGTAAATTAGCAAGAATATGCTCCTGTTCAGGGGAGAGGTTACTATATGATTTATGTCATTCAATTCTTCAGGGTATTCATATGTTAATGTTTGGTCATGAGCAAGTGTTCTTTCTTGAAATAACCTTTTATTTCTCTCCCCTTCTCCACCCTGGACTCATCATAAGTGTATCTACTAGAAGCAACTTTATGTGCTGGATTACTGCTAGCAGTTTAGTTTGGCTGTAACTGAGGTATCTGCTTCTGAACAAATACCAGTGAGGAATGTTATGTAAATGCTGTCCTAGCTTAAAATCTCATTAGAATATTCCCAGAATAACTTGATGATAGTGAAATCTGGGGCTTGCTTTTGCCTTCATCATAATGTCATTAAGGCTCTGTTTTAGTGTTGAGAATCATAGCTTTTTGAGTTCTCAAAACTTTAGTTTATAGCAGAAGTAAACCCCCCTCTGCATTGTAAGTTTGTAAAAGCTTATTTGGGAGTTCTGGCAAAATACAGCTAACTACTGTCATCTGTTCAGTGCACTTCATGGGAAAATGTTGAAGCATACAAGGGGGTTTTATGGACATCCTGTGCACTCCACTGTAAAAAAGCTAGTGATGCTGTCCTTTGTGACTTTTTTTTTAATTCTTCTGTGAGGGAGGAGTCTTTAAATGACTCATGGATTGAATCAATGACTGTTTCTGTAATAGCAGCATTTTAGTAGAAGTCAAGTTCTGGATAGACTCATGGGTCATTTCAAGCATTCTGTGTATATTAAAAATTATTTGACTGAAAAAAATAACAGAGCTGTTGTGGCCATTTGTGTTTGGTGGAATATGTCTGGTACTGTATCTCTTGGATTATTTTTGTTTAGAGTTTGAATCAGAACAATGTCATCATGGCAATGGGAAGTTTCTTTAAGGGTTAATAATGATAGGTATGCATTTAAACAATGTCTTTTAAGATTTGAGTTAACTTCCTACTTCAATGGAATTTAACTGTTGTATTTCTGAAGCACATACTTAAAAACATTTGCCTGCTTTACTCTTTGGAAGCAGCTTCACTGAATTGCATTTCTTGTGTATTTGAAAATAGTTTTCTTATATGGAAAATGTATATTTTAGTAGTTTGTCTCTTCTGTTTATTAGGCCTCAGGAAAGGAGAACTGGATATGAACAGCAATTTCATCCAGGTCCATCTCAGGCAGATCATGATTCACTGGAATCTAAGCGACCACGTCTTGAACAAGTCTCTGATTCCCATTTTCAGCGTGTCAGTGCAGCTACTGTCTTGCCTTTAGTACATCCTCTGCAGGAAGGGTTGAGATCTGCAGATATTAAGAAGGTAAAGCCATTTTCCATTATGATGCTAAATGTATAACTTCCTGGGTTGCGGTGATTTTTCCTTTTAGGAAACTTTTTCATTTATTTAGGTCCATTCTTTAATCCCAGAAATTCAGTTTTACACATTATCACAAATTGTGGTTGTGAGTCAGTGTTCCTCTTTATAAAAACAAGATGATAAATCTGCCTCAAACACAGTAGAGACTGGAGTTCTGAGTTGCCATTACACTCTTAAGTCATTAAAGTCTCAGTTGCAAAATTATTGTAGTGCACTGTGTGAAATATTTCTGCTTTTCAGTTGAAAGCTGCTGTAAATGCATGCAAGTCCTTTTTTTTTTTTTTGATAATCAATATTTTTACTGAATGGTCCTCTCCATTCCCTCTGTCTTTTAAGCATTCGAAATGAATCTGCTTATTTACTTACCAATAATTATACTTGTTGCTGTCTCATTTTGAGTAAATCTAGGGCAGTTTAGTTTCATGTGGATATTTTCCATTGTAGATACTCAAGTATTGATTACAGCAATTTGTGTAGAGCAGAAAAATGTCTCTGAAAGAAATATGCACACACACACACAAGCATGCAGACTCACATCTCAAGTTTCTAAACTCAGGATCTTTTAAAGAAAAATTTCATCATCTAGGTTCAACAGCCAGTGGTGCTAGATTTTTAAAGAAGTTGATTACTTCTCTCTACTGTCCCTTTTATCATGTGAATAAACTGTGATGTACAGTAAAATTATGATTGCATGTGATTTCCCAGTAACTTGCTGTTGCATAGCAAAGATAAGATCAAAGGGGGTTGGAGAAGCTGTGCTAGGGCATTCAGTGTTAGCATGCTTGCATGTAACTGATTTTTTATTCAGGTATTACATATAGAAATCTACTGTCTCAGTGTAGAAATACAGTTTACTATTATCTAGAGAAGTGAGGAGGAGTGACACTCGGATGTCACCTTTCAGTCAGATTGGCTTGAGTGAGGGATGATAACTGAGCTGGCATTTGCCACAGAGGTAGTTGTGGAACCTGATGGTCTGAGGATGTAAGCAAAAACAAGGTACAACAGTGCTGATGTTACAACATGAAGCATGTTGAAATACATTGTTTGGAAACAGACAAAAAAACCCCATCAAAGCCAAATGAGTAGTGAGCTGTCCTCCCTTAAGTCATCACTTTTTTGAAGTCACATTGTGTTTGGGAGAGCTTAGCATTTATAACAACAATTAATTCTAGATATACTTTGTCAGGCTGTTCATGGTTATGTTCAAGAACATCCTCATCAATGTAAGTGCAGGGCATTGAGGATTGGCTCTTAAGTAACCCTTCATTTAAACATAAAAGATATTGTTTACATTTGTGAAGACTTTTTAAAAGGGGGATGTTTTGATCTTATTTTGGTTTCAAGGTCAATATTGAAGTGTGCTGTTCTTTTTAAAGGTGGACTTTGAAATTAAAGCATCATAAGTGTCATATGGCTGTCAGTTAATTCCTAAATATTCAGAGCAATAATAAACTGAAATATTTAACTTAGCTCCTCGACAGAGAGACAAGGGAAAATTATTTTTAATGCTTGCATGCTATTTGATTACTGTACACACACTTGCATATTACCAATATGACTATATTCTCTCCATCTCCTCCTCTACCTCCTGTCCCCATGAAAGGACCCAGCTTTTGGAGGAAAGCATGAGGGACCATCTTCTCCAATTTCTGGTCAACCTTGTGGGGAGGACCAAAATGCTTCACCTTCAAAGCTGTCAAAAGAAGAATTGATACAGAGCATGGACCGCGTAGATCGGGAAATTGCAAAAGTTGAACAGCAAATCCTTAAACTGAAGAAAAAGCAAGTAAGCATAGCAGCCAGTACTGTTGTTGCCAGTGAAAAAGGTGTGGAAAAACTTCATTTGTTGTTGGTGAGCTTTTTTGGATACATGAATCAAAGGAATAAGTTAAAAGAAATAAAAGTAAAAGGAAGGTTAAGGATATGGTTTTGGTAGAACATTTAAATAGATGGGATATCGTGTAGTTTTAAGCATTTTTGAAAACAGGAGAAATCCTTGTAGGAACACCAATAGTAGATGCCTTTATATTTAAATTTTTGTTATCTAACTAGTGAAACAAGGGCACTGTGACTGTAATTTCAGCTTTAAAGATGAGTGGTGGGTGAGGGGAGGCTATCATCTTTCTTCTTTCGCAGTCTGTGCAAGGGGAGAATCCCTTGCGTGCGTCTCCAAAACCAGATCTTGTACAAAAGTCCCTGGATCATCTGCTTTCACAAGGGCAAGAGATACTAACATCTGGAGCTAAGGTCAGCCTTGGGGGGAGTGTAGTAGTAGTAGTAGTAGGAGGGGTGTGAGTGAGCAGAGAGACCAGACAAATAGAGGAAATACCACTTTTTCAGTGCAGTCCTGTATGTGCTTTGGATCAGAAAAATGCAGTTCAGCCATTGGAAGCAAAAGGAACATTTGCTGGCAGTAGTGTTGCCTTCCCAGTAGATGTTGTGGCCAACTAAACCCACCCTTCAATCTAGGCATCTGTTATTCATTGGCAAAAGCATAGTCCTTTTCTCCTTTTCCTTTTATGAATTTCAAAGAAACAGACAGAAGTAGTGCCAGCTTTAAGGTTTTGGGTTTGGTTGGGGTTGGTTCGTTTTGGTTGTGGATTTTTTTGTTTTGTTTCTGTTTTGGTTTTGTTTTGTTTTGGTTTTTTGTTGGAACTCTGTAGAAAATTAGTAGGCTTTTTAACTTGGAGGTCCAGGATAAAAAATAAACACCTCTCTGGTGAGGTATGTTGTTTATGGTCTGGAGTATTTAACTACGTCTGAATTTTATTGACCTGTAAAGTGACCTTCAGCAGAAAACCAAAAGGATGTCACTTAGTACCTGGCTGTGTGTTAATGATGCTTATCTTTGTGTGTCTGTTCATTTTTCCACAAAATCAGCAAGTACTATGCATTTTGTCTATCAAGGTTGTTTTGTGCACATTTGTAGTATGATTTGACTGCAGAAGATTATGAAGTTCCTGTTGCCTGCAATAATTGATCGTGTTTGTTCATGGCATCCTACAGAAGTTTAAATTGTGAATTTTTATGCAGCAATATAGCACATTCTAGACAGTTCTGTGACACAGGATAGATCCCCAGAGTCAGAAGTTTTGTTGTATGTTACTGGCAGGCACGGATGAAGGATATTTACATTTTAAAAAATGAAGAAGTCGCTGAATCAGAATTATTTGATGTGAAAGGAAATCACAGCAGTGTAGTAACTAGGAAAATACTACAGGGTTGTTTTTTTATTGTTTGGCATCGTAACAGTCTTGAAACTTCAGTATTTGTGGAGTGATTTATTTTTGCTGTGAAATAAGTTTAGAATCATGTTCAAGTTAAATAGTATAAATTATAGTGCAACAGTGTCTTAAATTGTCAAGCTGAAACAAGTCTGATTCAACGCAGATGAGCCTTGAAAACAGTTAATTTGGTTTACCAATAGTGCAAAAATAGTCTTGTTATTGTCCCTGTAGGCATTAAACCCATTTCATTCATTCTTTGTCAGTTAAAACGAGCAATAACAGGCAGTGCTAACTGTTGATCAGATGCATTTTTTTCATCTCTGGTGACTAATTACTGGTGAGGGTAACATGGTGCGGATGGCTGATTTTCTTTCTTTCGTCTCTTAGCAACAACTTGAAGAAGAAGCTGCTAAGCCTCCAGAGCCAGAGAGGCCTGTCTCCCCTCCTCCAGTGGAACAGAAACACCGCAGTATTGTCCAGATTATTTACGATGAGAATCGGGTAAGCATGCTTTTCAGTTGACTGGCTGTAGCTGACTGACCCCATGAGCTAAACTTCATGATGGCTTACCTCACCTCCCTAGGGCAACCTTTGCTTCTGCTGATTTGCCCATCACTGGTTATGTTCATTTATTATTTTAAATGAAAGGCATTTGTGTGACACTTTTATTCTTGGTCACAGGATCTTCTATCTTGCAAGCAGTCTGCTGGTCTCACCCCTAGACCTTTGTGTTGATACTCATCTCTATATATCTCTATCTGTGCACATACACATATATATATCTGTATATTTTCATATATGTGTGTATGTCTATATATAGATACATTTATGTATGTATATATAAAGATATAAAAAAGCTTCAGAAATATATCTTGAATTCTCATTCTCACATAAATACTGACATGCTTGGCTAAAGAACCTATATTTAAATTAGCTGAAGGGAAAAAAAACGCATATGTTGTAAGATTTATATCCTCTCTTTAAATTCTGATTTCTGGCACTGATGACTGGGATAAATTATCATGTAAGAAGATGTAGTATATAGGTGAATTGTGAACTTGTGTGGCATAAGTGGTGGTAAAAGTACAGGAGTAATATTGCCAACAATAGCAAAGTGCTTCCTGTGGTTTTTCTTGTCCCTTGTAGTTGAGATTAGGGAGTTGGATATCTGCTGGGTTTGAAAGTGTTATGACCTTTTGTGAGAGTGGTATATGCTTGTTTAATTTCCCAGTTTTATTTTGTACTTTAGAGGAATAGCTAACTTACAGTAGGCTATTTTTTAAATTCTGAGATGTTTAAAAAAACAAACTGCAGCACAATACTAGATTCTAAACAGTAGAACTGTGCCCAAGTGTTCCATGCAGCCTGTTCTCTTCCTTCCCCAGTAGTCTGTGAAATTTTATGTATTTACTTAATACAGGACATCAGGACAAGTATTGTAAAAACTGATGTAACCAATATACATTAATATGTTTATTGTTTTAAATCTCTTTCACGCTATAAAGTAATTAAAGAGCATTAAAGTGTATGATAACCTACAATACTTCCTCATGCTTGGTTGCATGTTGGGTAGTAGGCAAAACCATGTGAATTTGAAGACCTCTTCTTAGTAGGCTGCTGTGCAACCCTTCTGTGGTTACAGGTGGCTTTTACTACAGAATTTTAAGCTTCTGTTATATTCCCCTTGTGTTTGTGCAGGTACATGGGGAAACCCATTTTTATGTTGCATGACACAGAGTAGCATGCATCGGTGTATAGTCATCTATTCCTTGTTTCTATCTGTGTAATCTTCACATAGCATTCTATATACAGGGGAATTACCAAGCTTGGTGCATTTGTGAATCCATTTAGCACTTGGTATAAATTCTCACATCACATGTGCTGTAGAATGGCAATATTGATGTGGCTTAATACAAATAACAGTTACTGCTTAAAGAGTTATTAAAGATGTATGAAGCCATTCATGTGCAGAGCACTTGTTTGGTATCTTCTGCAGATGTGTAAGTGGACACTCACCTTGGCAGCTTTAATCTTGAAACTCTGGGGTTCATTATAACTACTTTTAATATTCAGCTACTCTTGGCTAAAATTTGGTTACAGTAATAGGGCTACTAGAGTTGAGTTTTGCATATTTTGAGACCAGAAAAAACATTCTACCAGGGTAATGCTATATTTTCTTGATATATAATTATTTTGTACAGCTGTGAGTTCCAAAGAATTTCTAAGATTGAAATTACATGGAAAGAAGTTAGAACTTAGCAGAACACTTGGTAATAATAACTGCTTTATGGGTTGTGACTTGGAGCTAGCACACACAACTGTTGAGGGGAAAATAAGCAAATGTGAACTAGTGTGTTGGGTCATTTCAGATAGCTTTGTCTGCTGACAAAGGGCTTTGGAAGGTTGTACAGGCTTGAAATGAGTTTGTGAAAGCCAATTGTCTTATCAAGTGCTGCCTCAGAGTGTTTGCAGCATTTGCCTGGTTTGAGGGAAGGACCACCTTTGGCAGAGAGTGTGTGTGTGTACACACACATTGATTCATGCTGCCAGACTTTTCAAGTGGAGAATTGAAGTCTCTTAATTCCATTTTTTTCAAAGTTATTTACAGTTTCTTTTCCTGTACCTTTCTTCCTTTTAATAATGCATCTGCTTTTTGAACTGCTTTCGTGCTCTTATCAACTTCCAAACGTGAAGATCAGAACAGTAACTGCACAATCCAGGTACAGGCTTCTTGCTGAGGCAGTGTTGCAGAAGTGGCTTAAGAAGGATCTAGTATGATCACACAGGGACTTAGCTAGTGTAAGCAAAGGAGTTCAGATACACTTTGGAGACTAAATCGATGATGATTTACTTCTACACTGAATTACTTGACTACACAAAAAAAAAATCTTTACTTGCAGAAAAAAGCAGAAGAAGCTCACAAGATTTTTGAAGGTCTTGGTCCAAAAGTTGAACTGGTAAGTTGTGCTTTTTATTTTGTCTTTTTGTTTTTTACATTCTCTATGTTGCCAGTGTTATTTTCATGTCTGTAAATCTACTGTGGTATGTAGGTGCAGGTTTATGTTCATTTATAAAAGAATCATGTACTTAGATGTGCTGGTGAATAGGCACTTGAGTGAACTGATTTACCACATAAATGCAATTTTTAAGAGGTTTGAATCTGTTTCAGAGAACAGTTTGCAATACAAAAAAATGAAATAGTTGTCTACATAAGTACTTACAATCTAATTTTAAGTAATGAAATGATGTTTTGTCTTGAATGTCTTCAAGTCCCTTCAGATTGCTGCATCTCTGAGTGCACTGTTGGTAGAATACTAAAATGTTGTTAACTATATTGCATATACTTTTAGAATTATGCACATTGAAAAGTACTAAGCCTACCTTTCTCATCCAAAATTGTAGCCACTTTACAATCAACCATCAGACACGAAGGTCTACCATGAAAACATCAAAACGTAAGTGCTTTAGTATCTTGTCATTGAGCCTTTCAAGGAATCTAGACATTAACATTTGCTCAGAATTTTCATTGCTGTGATTTCCAAATAGGATGTCTGTATTTTTACCATAATTCAAAACTTCCAGTTGATGTAACTTTCTGGTTTCTACATTGTAGTTCTTCAAGACATGGCTTACTGTTTCCCTCTGCCTTCAGTAAATGTAACTTTTTAGCTTAAAGACAAAAACTGATGTTGGTACCACGTCTGTTTTTCAAAGTCAGGAATACCAGATCTGACCCTAGACATAGCTATGTCAAACCAGTACTGATTTCACTCTGTAGCAAGGTTATAAAATAGCAAAATATTTATGACTCTACTGCAGCAAAACCAAATTTCTTTTGAAAATATGTATTGATGCTAAGTGAATATAATTGCTGAATTGTAATGCTCATATAAATGCATATTTCTTGTGAATCTTCTTTGAGAATAGCCCACTCTTATCGTGACTATGAAATCCAAGAGGTTTTCGTGGCTGCTCTAGGACAACAAAACATTTAAGAATAAGGCACTTTGTTCATTCTCACTTTGAAACTCAAATTCTGCTGGTTTTGAGACAAATTTTACTGCTGTAGCATGATTATCCTGGCTCAGATTTCTTGAAGAACATTATTCTCTTCATAAAATTCCTATCATATCTGTTCTGTGATTTGTTTATTCATAATCGATTTCTGTTCTACCAGTTTTTATGAAAGAAGGAATAAATTATTGGTTTCACATTTGAGGAAATGTATAGTGAGCTACATGCTTATTAAGTGCTAAGTGCTATAACTTCCACTACTATTTTGTAATATTTTGTAAGTACAGGAAAAAAAGGCTACAGCTGGCTTTCTTTTAAAAGCTTAAAAAAAATTGTTTTTCCTTCAAATGCAGCTGTATAGCAGTTCAAAATACTTTTTTTTTTTTTTTACTTTCCATGAAAATGTAGTACCAAATATTTCATTTTAGCATATTATCTCTCTTGTGGTTAAGGGGAGCACCTAGCTTGAAATTAGAAGCTTTTGTGTCTCAATTGCTTATTCCAGCCATCTTCAAGAGTCTTCTCTAATTAGATGATTGTTTCATCAGGAATTTTCTTGTTTTTTTTTTTTCTATCCCTGAAAATATTCATTGTAATTATGGTCTGGCATCTAGAATCCAAATGGGCTTTGTTGAGTAGTTTTGAAGTTCTTGATTTTAATGTAGTTCACTTTTTCTCCCTCACTCTCACCACTTTGTATTCCAGAAACCAAGTGATGAGGAAGAAGCTAATACTATTCTTTAAAAGAAGAAATCATGCAAGAAAACAACGGGTAATCCTAGCATGTTTTTTATAAAAAGCACATGAATGGTTTTCTGTCTGGCTCTGACTTGCATTCCCAAATGTGTCAAGAAAATCCCACTGATCCAAAAAAAAAAAGTTCCTAAGCTAGAATTCTATTGATTTATTGGAAAATAAGTTGCAAGTTTATAACTGTGGTTTCTTCATTATTAAACTGAAAACCATCTAAAATGTACACTAAGGAAAAGATTTTTTTTTCCTTTCCATTTTTAAAGAACATGAATGGAAGAGACCCAGTGAAAATCTATCCTTGTCATACCTCACCTCTCTCTGAACATCTTTTCTTATATAGTAGCTCCAGTATCTGAAAGAAAACGGAGAAAATCTCCAGTTTTTAAAATCTGACAGCATTTTTAATCAAACTTTTGGATATTGGATACCAGTATTAATTGACTTTCTCTTGCATGCTGCTGTAGGAAGAAGCATACAAGCAAAAAAGGCTTTTTTGGGTGGTGTCTGAAAGATAACTTCCTGCTATTCTTAAGAGTAAAGATTATACATCTAGTTGGAAGATTCCACCATGAAAATTTAATTAATTAATCATCTTACTGTCCTAGTTTAGGTTTGTTTCAATGTAGGAGCAGCTCCCTACATATTGCAATTATTCCACCCCCATTATGTGAATAAAAAAATCAAAATAAACAGGAATTCAAAAATTAAATCAATTGCATTCATTAAAAGCCTGGTAGCAGATGATGTGAGATTTCTGGAAGGTAGTAATGACAGTTACCAAATAGCATTGTGATGTGTAAAGCAAAGAAATAGTGTGTAATATTCCAAATCTACATTGTTATATGCCCTTCCTTACCTTCTGTCTTCTGAAAATTTGGTATATGTTATCTTGAAAACAGAAAGCCACTAGGGCTGGGAAAATGCATCTGTTCATTCCTGGCCCCCACTCGTGGTATGAGTACTGATCACTTGGTATATTTGTGTTTAGCTCAAGGTTTACTTTTGGACTTAACAGGAACAGAAAATCTGCCAACGTTATGACCAGCTGATGGAGGCATGGGAGAAAAAAGTGGACAGGATAGAAAATAATCCACGCAGGAAAGCGAAGGAGAGCAAAACCAGAGAGTACTATGAGAAACAGTTTCCAGAAATCCGGAAGCAAAGAGAACAGCAAGAACGATTCCAAAGGTATTGCCATGGGTTTGAAATATTCCTCTAGAAAATATCTTTTAGGACTTAATTTTTAAAATTATTTATAACAAATTGGTCCAGTTTAATAGTTAAATGTTACATTCATCACTTTATTCCCTAAAGATGAATAGTAGTGTACCTTACAGTATAAAGTGAAATGTTCTTTCATTTGTTCATGATGTTTCATGGCACTGAGCTCAAGTTTTACTTCATGTCCTGAGGATCTTCATGACAATCCTTCTTCTACATCTGCTATCTTATATCTTGCCCTTTCCTGTCTCTCCCTATCGGTTTTGTCAGCAGAGCTGAACTCATCAGTTTGGTGTCCCTCTGGGCTGGTGTAGTGATGTCCGAATTATTCCTTTCTTATCCCTCTCTTTAGAAGTGCCACCAAAGCCCATGTTTTCAAAAAGAAATGCAGAAATAGGGTGAACTAGTAAAGGGTAGTTTGATTGTGATGTTGCTGTGGCTATATGAGTTAAACTGCTCAGATGTACAAGAGACATGTGAAGTTGGACTTAAGATAATTGGAGCATCATCTTCACGGAGCATGTTCCTTGGGCCTACACCCTAATTTATACTCAGTATTTTTCAGTCACTGGGTGTCTGTGTTACTCCTATGTTTCATGATTCCTATATTCATCAGCCTACACACTCAAAAATCATTTGACTTATTTAATTAACAATTTGAATGATCTTTTGTTGTAGTTGCCATGTAACTTTATTCCAGACATCTTTGTGTTTTGAAGTATGCAAGCTACGACAAATCCCTATTATTAAAATTTAATCTATCAGACATTTGTTAAATGGAAACTGAACAAAGCATCTTAAAAGTGAATGAAGTACAATTCATTTGAAAGTTTGCTGTATCTATAGTACTGAAGATAGCTTTTTGAATTAGAATCAGGGCAAGTTTGATACAGTTGTACTCAAATCTGTTTAATGTTTTAAATCATTTTAATACACCTTTGGGAGTTCAAGCCTCATAAAGATTTCATCTCATGACCTCTTCTAACCATCCATTTAGATTCCCCACTTCATAAAACATATGAAAAGCAGAAAGTTTGCAATATAAGATGAACTTTGCAAAATGTGGCTTTGTGGAGTCAAGAGGAGAAGAAAACAAAGTAAATTCCAAACTTGGAAACAGAACTCTTCTCTATAAGAAGCTTTTACTTGAATATATCTTTGTACTTGCAAACTACTTGGGAAAGGGACATCTCTTTATGATCTCTGATGTAATGGCATCTTTGTCTATGATGCTACAACCATGTAAATACTAAGGGTTTTGTCAGGCTTTGTGCTAATTGATTAGTTCAGTAAAACCTTTGAGCAAGTGAAGATGGTTTGTCTCAGTGACGTTTAACTCTGAAATGCATTTTGACCCACATGCTGTGATATATTATTATCATTAAGTGTAAAGATCAGCAGCTGAAAAATTCTTCCAAATGACAGCTTTCCTCATCAGTTCAGAAGTGAAAAATGTTCCTTTGCTGTAATGAATCTTAGTGTTCTGTTAGTAACTTGACCAAATTGATGAAAGGCAATTTTAATGCACTTTTTCTATTCAAAACTGTCTTTCGCAGTGTATCAATTATACCAATTAAGATGCTGATTTCTGTGCTATTCTCAGCAGAAGCCTGTTAATGTATCTAAAACACCAGCTTGCAATGGAATTGGTTGTAAGGCTCTTCTGGTGTTGACTCAAGCACGCCCTGCTTGCCGAGCCTTGCAAATTCAACTGTGAAACCGAGCAGTAGTTTGAAATGGCAGTACATGAGCAGAGCACTCCAAGTACTGACACTACTTAAGAAAGAACAGGCCTAACTAACTAAATTGGGTAGCAGTAAAGACTTTTGAAGGTTGTTATGGTTTGTACAAACTCTGAACATATAATTATTTTCCACTCTATCCTTATTGCTTCTGTTTTCCCCTAATTCTAGAGTTGGCCAAAGAGGGGCTGGACTTTCAGCAACTATTGCTAGAAGTGAACATGAGATTTCTGAAATCATTGACGGACTTTCTGAGCAGGAGGTGAGGCTGTAGTGTGTACTTTGCTATAGAAGCACAGCAAATGATTTGGTGCCCCTTTCCTGGCAGTGAAAGGTCTCTCTGAGACCTTGTTTTTTTGATAAGAGGAAATCTTTTGGGACTGGTTTGAGAGAGTTGGTGTGAACTTTGGCTTGAAACAGCTCTTACAAATACTTTTCTCTTAAGGCTTCTACTTCCTAATGGCATCTGTCCTAGATTTCTCATGTGTCTCTTTTCAGTGCAGGCTTGCTACAACCTAGGTTTTTTACAGCTCTAACAGACATGTGAAAACTCTGCCCTTCTAATACCAACACCATTTCAGTCTTTCATCGTGTGTAACCCTGTTTCCTTTATCTGACTGTGTAAATGTGTTTTGGGGTTGTGACACCTTCTAGTTAAGAAGTGGAGAAAAAGAAGTTTCAAACTACCTGTGAATGTATACTGTGGTGGAGCTTTAATGACTTGTGTAATTCAAGAACTGTAAACATTAGTAGCAACTTTTGGTATTCTTTACTTTCTCTTTTATTCTTTGCCTGTAGAATAATGAAAAACAAATGCGTCAGCTCTCGGTCATTCCTCCCATGATGTTTGATGCAGAACAAAGACGAGTGAAGTTTATTAATATGAATGGTCTGATGGAGGATCCCATGAAAGTTTATAAAGACAGACAGTTCATGAATGTCTGGACCGACCACGAGAAAGAGATTTTTAAGGAAAAGTAATGGGCTTTCTTATATTTTATCTTTATTGCATTGCAAATTACAGTTAAATACCTAACCCCACAGTAAACATCAGTTTAATTGGGAATGCTGAAGCTTTTGTGCAAGAAGATTTGATGTTTTTTGTTGTACAAGTGAAATATTGCATAATTCATAGTTTTCTAGTGAGTAGGCTCATATGTATTTAATCCTTAAATATTAATTTTAAATTAGTTTAGTTCCTTGATAAAATGAGAAGAGTAGTTATGTGGTCTCTATACCAGCTAATAGCTAATTGAAGTGCTCAGATCTAAATTTGCACATTTTGAGAACTGGGCTTTTTAGACTGATTTCAGTTGCTTAAATCAAAAACTCAATGATGGAACAGATTGCTTGGAAGACTGCTTTGCTTATTTGATTATGAATTATGTTGTTAAACTTAAATTTCTGATTTATAAAAGGTTTGTCCAACATCCCAAGAACTTTGGTCTAATTGCTTCCTACCTGGAACGAAAGGTAAGACCTTTTTTAAGAAAAGTAGAGCCTAGGGTGGGATCCCTAACTTTCCAAATGTAAGTCATTTATCCCAGCATCATTTTCTCTTTCTGGAAAAAATTGCAAGTTCAAAAAAAGTTGCTGCTTTGACAGGATTTTATAACACTGGTTTAGTAACACAGTGCCTGCAAGCATGTAACTAAAGTTAGTGAAATCATACCAATGACAACAATAAAGGAAAATGCCAATTCATTTAGTTTTAATCTTATTTTCTGTTCCAAGGAGGTAAGCTTCTTTTAATTATCTCACTGTTTAGTTAAGGCTCTGCTAAGCCACCGTGCTAATTTGAAGAAATCTTGCCACCGCCTTGCAAGTCAGTTCTTGAAGTCAGCAGATCTTACTGCTGGCTGAATTTGTCTTTAGAGCTAATTTTAGTCTGGAGAACTGATTTTGCAGAACTGATCAAAGAAGTAATGGAGAACGAGGATTTCTTAAGACTTACAACAGAATCTTGAACGCGTGTGGCTAATATGATAAATAAAAGCTTTCAAACTTGCAAATTGTCTAGTATAGATTAAATGATGCCAACTGAAATAGCTGAGGGATATTATAAATACATGAGACTTGCATTGAATGCTATAATTTTATGCATAGTTATATTCTTATATTTGTGTGTGAATTCACTTCCCTGCTGAGGAAACAGATCTAATAGAGTTTTATTTCAGTCTAGGGGCTGCATAGTTTGTGTTGAGAGAAATAAATACTATGGGTGGTTGGGGTTTTTTAGCAGCAAAACCTAATTTATTTTTTTTTCTTTTTTACTTTAGAATGTTCCTGACTGTGTATTGTATTATTATTTGACCAAGAAAAATGAAAATTATAAAGCCCTTGTGCGAAGGAATTATGGTAAACGCAGAGGAAGAAACCAGGTATCTGAAATTTATTAATCCACTTGGGTATTGTTATTGTTTTGTTTCATATTTAGAACTGTCCTACTATCCATATAGCCAGTATATGATATGCAGGAGAGAGGGGGAGAAAAATAATTATTTGTCAATTCCTGCATTTTTTTTCCCTTTTTAAATTTTAATACCCTGACCTCAAGGGTATTCTTGGTTAGTTTGGTTTTAATTCTGTGGAATATCTTACTTTGCACATTTGTGACCTTTTTCAGTATTATAATTGATTTTATTTGAGGATTCTGCCATAGACATAAAGGCAAATCCATCATCAAATCCTATGAAAATCCACCATTAAATCCTAAACCTAACCCAACAGAAGTTAGGTTCCACTGCATGTGACTTGCAGTGGAAAATATGTAACCATTTCATAATGTTAACATTTGTCAAAAAGCAGAAATTAAATGATCATTATTTGGTGGTCAGGCCTGAATTCAAACTGGAACTTAGCAGAAAGGGACCGATTTAATGCATATAAATAAAAAATTCTGCTGATTCAGAAAGTGTATTTTTGTTGGCTTTTTTGGAAGTCTTTGTAGGGAAAAATAACAGCATTTTATGTACAAAAAGCTTATAAATACATTTGTTAGGGTGCCAGGGTTAATTTGGATATTGGAACGCAAAAAAAAAAAAATTGGATGTTGTTTGTTGGGTTTTTGGGGATTTTTAAGAAAGTAAGAGGAGTGCTGTGTGTTCACTGAACATGTTTCCTTCTCTTTCTCTTCTGATTTCCCCTTGCATCTATCAGGTACTAAGGAAGCACTGAGAAGAGAATAAAAGATATGACAGTGATGAAGTTAGGGAAGAAGGTCATATTTGAAATAAAGTACATGAGCAGGGTATAGCAGGTACTATATGAGTGGGTACTAGATGTTGAAAACCAAGCCTGCTGGTATCTTTAAGTAGTATTCTTAAAATTAATTTGACTGCTGGAAGCTGGTATAGATATGAAGGGCTGAAGAAATACACAGTGTTTTGTTGGAACTGAAGCTTGGTGGGGACAGGAAGGGAGAGTCCTCTCAAACCGAGGCTTTTCGAAATCCACAGACCTTAATGTATGAAGAGTTGTGGGTTACTGGTTTTAATCATATCTCAGCAGGGGTAGTAAATAGAAAATTGTTGAGACTTTGAGTTATTGCTGTACTGAACTGCAAAATAGCAGATGAAGTAAATATTATATTTCAGGATATTTGACTCCTCTTTTCAAATAGTATAAGTTTTCTGACAGTCCTGGTAAATTAATCTTTTTTTTATTTTTTTTAAATATAAAAGACAATTTCTGCAAACAGCTTCAGTTGATAAGTTGATCTTGTTCACTAGAATGGTCATTGGATTATGCTTTTTGGTGCTGTTGTATTTTTAAATGGTGCTCTGAGAGAAAAGACCATGTCACAGAAGACTTACTTGTCTGTACCTGCAAATTATAGATTGCTTGGGATAAGGTCATTGTCATTATGCACAGGATTTAGTTAGAGCTTCTACTCTTAATTGTCAGCTGGTGTCATGGGATAAAATACTAGAAATATCCTGTATTTTGCCAGAACTTCTGTTAGACTTTTTAAGCCTAGTAATACTTTTTAATAGAAGTGAAATGTGTGACTAGTGATAGTGAAAGGTTCCAATTAAACTACAGACACATGGCAAATACAAAAAAGATGGAAATAAACAAGATGTGTTCAGAGCAAGTGTCTACATTTTGCACATAAACAGCATTATTCACATTTATGTGTCTCATATTCCAGTATAAAAGGAGATTGGTGTGATCATAGTAAGGGTACGCGGTATCTTTGCCATGTGTGGTTCTTCTGCAGCAGCTCTAAGAGCTGAGGAGCCAGAACTCACTCAAGCAGCAACGTAATCTGATATACTCAAAAGATCATAACTGTTTATTTAAATGTATTTCAGCGTTGTTAATCTTGGTAATATTGGAACTGGTAGAATTTAAAGTTTGGATGGATTTCTTGATCCATCTTGCTTTCCTTGGATAATGTGAATAAGCTACAAAGATTTTTACTTCAGCCTTGTCTGCCCATGGGCAGAGATGGATAACTTGGCTCACTGGAAAACACAAGATGCTCCACCTGACTCTGTAACCACTCCTCTGAATGCTGATTTCTGTGTGAATAACTAAATATGTGAGTTGGAACACTGAAGCTGCTGTCCTTGTTCGTTCAACTCTTAATTACTTGCTCTGAATTTCAGCAGAGTTGTAGGGCTTAATTGCTAGTTGTTGGTCCATGTTAAGTCCTACAGGAGATCACTAAACTTTGGGCAACCACTAGACAGGCTTAATGTGGGCTCTGAGTTCAGGGGGCCTGAAGAATGTTGAAGCATACTTGCAAAATTGCTTCTAAGTGGGAAACTTTACTGGGTCTGTAAGTTTTAAATTCCAAAGTATTGTAGTTAGCATGTTAAGTGATGCTGTAGTAAAGAATTACATGGTACTGAAAATCGTATTTGTATTTCTTAATTTTATTATTAATCAGCAACATCTCTAACAGCTAGTAAAATGAACCTGAGAGTGTTGAACATCCTTGCCTGCCAGAATTTTTCTCTTCTGTCTGCAGAACAGAGTTCATCTCCCTTCTCCCTCCCACACCCCAGCTTTGTTTGAAGCTGGTATTTTTTATATCTCTTGAGTAGCAACCTGAAACTTCCTTGTTGATTGGCAAACACAAGTCGTGTA
This sequence comes from Heliornis fulica, assembly GCA_013399135.1. NCBI lineage: Eukaryota > Metazoa > Chordata > Aves > Gruiformes > Heliornithidae > Heliornis > Heliornis fulica. Next base: position 537,558 of record VXBZ01001748.1, on the reverse strand, counting down.
TGATTTATGATGTGCTCCAAGATGTGTTTATGCCAATAACAGGTGCTCCAGCTTACACTCTTAATAGTTCATATATTTTTGTAAATTAGAAGGCAAGCAAGTGGAATATTGCAGTGGAGAATATATTAATCATGGTAATGATGTTGAAATCCTTCAGAGAATGTAGTGAGTCTGTGATTCTGTGAGTACGACTTGACTCAGGTTTCAGTGTGGAGGCTTTTACTTTAGAGAGGCTGAATGCTAGATTAAGGCTTGTCAAGGTAAGAGATGTATGGTTTATTTAATTCTGATGTGTTTTTGTCCTCAAATAGGTCTAGAAAGGGGTTTTTATAAAATGCTGCCTAAACTATGCATCTCAAACCAAAAGTGACTTTTAAAATGAAGCACAAGATTTTCACGTAGTATTAGAGGAAAGCCCGGTGACTCCAAGATACTTTGCCATCAATTACAGAGAATTCCTGAATTAACTCATCTTCTGAGTGAAGTTCATTGACATGTGGTAGCAAAGCAGGAGTTGGGAAGAGGGGTGTTTCTGCAGTCTGGCTGCCTGCTCAGCACAACCGCGGAGCCGTGTGCCTTTGCAGCAGGTGGTACGGTCCAGTGATCTGACTAGACAGAAATTTGCTGTATGTCTGCAACGGCCAATCAAGCTGAGCTCGGTGGGGATTACCTTGGCTGACCCTGGTGAGATTAGAAGGTTGTATGTGAGATGGGAGACTCTGCTGTAGGCAGCTTAAGTGGCAGAATGACACAATTTCCTGGAATAAACACGTTGCTGGGTCAGGCAGCCTCTGCTAAAGAGCTGTGTGATGTCGGTGCTGGTGTGGGTTTTGTCCTTTTGAATTGTACTCTGAATTAAAGCCCGTCCCCTTGCCTGGATAGTAAAAGTTTTAATCAACAGATGAATGTGCAGGTACGTCGCTGACCGAGGCTTCAACTGTTTTAAGGTTTGTGTTTAACCTGCACTTGACCTATTGATTATGCTTGTTAAATAAATTCACTGCGAAATAGGAAGTCTGGATATTTGCAAGTGTGATGTTAAGTTAGCTGGGCAAAAAGAACAGAGGATTTTCAGCAATTTTTCTGTAAATTGATTATATGTAAAATACAGGATTTATTTTAATTTTTGTTCTTTTCTTACAAAAATACGACTTTCAACTCTGCTTTTGAGGCCAATCTATGTAGCACAATGAAAATACTTTATATGAGCATGTCTCTGACATCTTGCTTGAAGGAAGTTTGTTTTGTTTTTTTTACCAGGTAATACTAGCATCTTAAATGCTAACAATTTGCAGCAAGCTGGTAGCGGTCAGTGTTTGGGTTTTTTGCTTCAGTTCACATTATTGAAATGTCAAAACCAAGTCCTTTTGGTGACTGTTTTCAGCCTCAGTTTTCTTAGTGAAACAGTGACACCTGCTGCTACACTTACAGGAGGGTTGGTCCTCTGTGAAAAAGAAAAAAGCCTGTTTTGGGGAATTTTTCAGTGGCCTGTAAAATCTGAGGTAATGGCTACATGCTTGATGGGAGTTTCTGGCTTTTGAGGCCCATCAGGAGAATCCATTTATTTGCTGTTTGCTTTGGGTAAGGGTTCTGGGAGCTTGGGGAGTGTGTTATGTGAGTTATTTCCTGGCAGACAACTACTGCTTGGTACTTCAGCCTGGAAGGGAAGGAATTTGCAGGTGAGCTGTGATAAGATAAGTTTGGCACTGTTGGAAAGCAGGGTGTTTTGGCTACGTGCAGATATATCATTATGGATGGCAAAAAGCTATTTTTAGGCTCCTTAAATATATTTAGGAAGAATAACAACATTAAAACTTAAGGCTATCTTTTCTGTAGTGACATTTGATAGATCTTTCCAACTACTTCTTTTTTCCCCCCTTGTATATGGGCGGTGCCATTGTCTAATGCTGTTTTATCACAGGATATTTGACTTGGCTTGTCTAATATCAGGCAGCCTCTAGTTGTGAAGGGAATGCAAGGCTGCTTTTTTCTCTTTTTATTTTTGGTGAGATAAAGAACAGCAAAAACAAAGCCACATTTTTCTTACCATTTTTAGATTTCTTTTAAATTTTTTAGCAGCAGTATAAAGGGCCGTGCTGGTAATTCTATGTGATCACATTAAATAACTGCAATTTCTTCCATTAATTTTTGTTTGAAGCAGATTGTATCTTCTGGAAAGTTTAAATCAAATTTATAGGCTTTCAAGACTGAGATGCCCTTGCACATAGTACTTATCTAGCTTACTTTGAAAGATAAGGAGTTAGAGTCCCTTAACAGGGAATGCATAAATAATAGTTTGTGTTGTTTTCCTTAGGATAATGGTGGGTAATGGTAATTACTTTTTTGTTTGTCAGTGTTTATGTGCTTGTAAAACTGTCATCCCTTTTTGTTGAACAATTTTATTTCTTAATTACTAATGACAGTTTTGAGGAGGTGACTTAAAGTTGGTCATAACGCTCGTGCTATGAGATCTCCTGCTTCCAAGTTGTGAGCTATCGGGTTTCACTGTTTTAAAATGGACAATGCTAAAAATAAAACGTGAAAGGAGCAACACCATTACTACACAAGATGTTGGTCAGACCTCTCTAAGCACTTCTAAAACATTGCTATTCATTTTTAGTCTGTTTTAGAACAGTGCATGTGTTTATATGTGTACATTAGCACCTCTGTGCTCATGCTGCAAAAGAAGCCTTTACCTCCATGGAATCTATAAGACAAAATATGGTGTCTCAGTAGGGCAGCTGACCAGAGGAGACAAGAGAAAATCAATGGAGAGATACTGAGGATATATGGAATACATACAGAACCTGTGCAGTTTAGGGCAAAGGGAACTTCTGAACTCTGGGAGTTAATGACTAGTACATCATGTTAATTATAATTTCAGGGTGCAGATAGGTGTTATGGTGTTCAGCAGAGACCTTTTACTGTCATGTTGACCAGAGTGCAGTGACTGTAACTTAAAATATCACTAGGTAGGAGGTGAGGCAGCATCAGTGTTTCTGCTGCTCTCAGTGCAAGCTGCTGCACCGTGTGTGATTAAGTTGTTATAACATGTAGTTTCTATTTAATTTCATTTAGCAACAGATTGCTCGTCCTTCTCAAGAAGAAAAGGTAGAAGAAAAGGTAGAAGAGGAAAAAGCAGAAAAATCAGAGAAAAAAGAAGAGGAAAAGAAAGATGAGGAGGAAAAGGATGAGAAGGAGGAATCTAAGTAAGTAAATGTACTGACAGTGCATTAATTCACTCTAGATTGCAGGGTCTCTTGCAAAGATCAGAGCAGGATTTACATCAGCCTGACAGTGTAATCTGGACAGGAAACATTTCCCATTTACATTAGGTTTTGTCCAGTAAATGATTTTTCAGACATACCAGTTTCTCTGTGTTGCTGAACTAAACAGACTGGTTTGTTGTGATTCAAACCTGGCCGGCAGCTAAAAAACCCCACACAGCTCCCTACAGTGAGATGGGGGAAAGAACTGAAAAAATATAAAACTTGTTGAGATTAAAAACAGTTTAATAGGCCAGGAAAGGAGGAGAATAACAATGGTGATGATAAAAGACTATACAAACCAAGTAATGCACAGCACAAGCACTATGATTGCTCACCACCCACTCACCCATGCCCAGCTCATTCCAGAGTCACAGACCTCCCCAGGCAGCTCCCCCCAGCATATAAATGGAGCGTGACGTCATATGGTATGGAATATCCCTCTGGCCAATTTGGGTCAGCTGTCCTGGCTGGGTCCCCTCCCAGCTCCTTCTGCACCTCCTGCAGAAGAGGCTTGTGCCTCCTCACTGGCGGGACCTTGGGAAGCTAAAAAGTTCTTGACTTAAGTGTAAACACTGCTCAGCAACAGGTAAAACATTAGTGGACTACCAACATTATTTTTATACTAAATCCAAAACACAGCACTCTACCAGCTACTAGGAAGAAAATTAACTCTGTCTCAGATGAAACTAGGAGTCTAGTGGAAAAAGCCATATGATTATGGTTTCTTGCACATGTAGTAATTTTTCTATCATGTTGGTTTGAGTTTTTTCATATGTTCTATCACAGTGTATCAATTTCCTTTGAAGTTGATAATATCTTCTGTCTTTATTCTCCAGCAACTGAATTGTGGGCAGTAAGTGGCTTGTGTTTCACTAAAGGTGTCTTTTGGGTTTGTGGAGTTTTGCTTGTGGTTGGGGATGGTTTTTATATCCATATTCAGACATATCTGTTCATAACAACTACTGGAATATGACTGAATTATATTTTCACTATTCCTAGAGAGAATACCAAAGAAAAGGATAAAACTGAAGTTGCACCAGAGGAAACAGAGGAGAGGGAGCAGGCCACTCCTAGGGGCCGAAAAACTGCCAATAGTCAAGGTCGGCGTAAGGGCAGAATCACCAGATCAATGACAAATGAAGCTGCACAAGCAAATGCTGCTGCAGCTGCAGCCACTGAAGAACCACCACCGCCTCTTCCACCCCCACCAGAACCTTGTGAGTTGTGTTTATAGACACTTGGAGACCCATCTGCTGCTCAGGCTCTTCACTTACATCTTTCTTAGGCCTGCTTGTAATTGTGTGGTGGTGTAAAACCACCAATGAGTAGTACGTGTATAGTCAGGTGACTGTTAGAACCACGTGAGGGAAAACACGGCAGTGCAGCCTTTCTGTTGTAACAACACTTTCTCTCTTTGCAGGGTTAATGATGGATCTGTAGAGAATCAAATGCCTTTTCTGGGCTGCAGGTCAATGTGTGTCACTGACAGGTTATTGTTAAATAAATAGGTCTGATATTTGAGTACTTTGGGGAGTTTCGTAACCTGAATTAGATCCTAGCAAGTTGCTGTTTCTGTATTAGATGGCAAGAGACTTCTTTATAATAAAATGTTATGCCTTGGACCCTATACTTAGAAAAGACTATGCTATGTTTGACTGCATTTCTGAAAAGAATGGCATAATTTGTGTGGCCATAGAAATACCAGCAAGCAGAATACCTCCTGACTAGTAAATATCCAGGATGGTGGAGCAGGGGTTTGTTTGTTGGAGGCTTTTGTGGGTTGTTTTGTGGGGTTTGGGTTTGGGTTTTTTTTTTATATTCTAGTGCTCAGCTGTGGCAAAATTTGCTGCTCCTGGATCTTCAGCTGGGCAGCTGCTATTCTGGAATTTATAACTCTTCTGTTGCTCAGATATTCTGCATGTCCTGAAAAACAGAGCAAGCAAGCAAATTAGTTCCTGTTTACTGTAAATATCCAAGATAGTGATAGACATTCTTACTCATTTGATATAGTGGGCATTTTATAAGCAGATGGACTAAGGCAACAGAGGTTTCTGTTTCTGGTTTGTTTTTTAAACCATTTTTGCAGGGTTTTCTGGACTATCCAAAATAGCTTTTCTGTGGATCTGATACTTCATTGTTTCCTACGTGTAGTGTTTGTTAATGGAAGTTGGTGAAGGGTGCAACTTTAGACAGAAAGATATCAGATTGAGATGTGCATTGAAAGTATTTTACATTGAATCATATTTTGTTTCCTGCTTGGTTTTGCTTACTTTTTGTTTGTTTCTTCTATTTTTCTCTGTCTAGCAGGAGACTTAGAGAATGCAAGAACAGATTTCTTGATACCCATTAACCAATACATAACCATTTTGGTTCTTTCAACAGCAGTCATTGAAATAAGATGAAACTAGCTCATAGCATGTTGAATTGCTGTTGACACTATAAATACATCAAAGTTACTTACAAGTCTTCCTTGACTGATAATTAATCATACATTCATAGGCAGAATAGTTTTGAACAGTTTACTCTGCTGAGGTTGTGGTGGCTCCTACTATGTCTCTAACTTGGTTTAATGGAGACTGACAAGAGGAGATTTCTGAAGTGACCTGAACAAACAAGTGAATCGACTGTGGGATGCATGATAGGTGCCATAAGAGTGAATTATGGCTTTTCTCTGATTGCTGTGTTTGTTTCTTTTTCAGCTTCTGCAGAGCCTGTGGAAACATCTCGCTGGACAGAAGAAGAAATGGAAGTTGCTAAGAAAGGTAAACCTTGTAAAGATTTTCACTTGCTTCTGAATACTTGTGTTTATTGTAACACTTACTTGCTTGCTTTTTTTTAACACTGAATGAACAGTTTGTAACTTGCTGTTCTNGTAAAGATTTTCACTTGCTCTGAATACTTGTGTTTATTGTAACACTTACTTGCTTGCTTTTTTTTAACACTGAATGAACAGTTTGTAACTTGCTGTTCTTTTTTTTCTTAAAAAAGGCAAAGAAAAGCAAACATCTTCAAAAGACAACATAAATATTTTGTACTTTTTTTTTTCATAGGGGCTAATTAGAACTGTTTGATGTTGTATTTGGTCCATGGAAGTTTCTATGTCATATGTAAATTTTCAAAGTAATGCATTTATAAGTTAAATACTTTTGTATAAGACATTCTTTTCATAGAAAAACTATTGTAGATTACAGCTTGGCTATTCATTTGGCAGATATTGTTGCCTGTAAATTTTATGCATAAAATCAATACTTTTAACATAGGTGTTACATATTAACAGCAGCAAAAAGTTAAGTTTGAAGACTTCCTAAGCAGACATTGTAGTTGACACTTATTTTTTTCTTTTCCTTTGCACAAGGAATTATCAAATACACAGTGAGAGTTCTCCTAAGGACAGCAGTACTTCTGTATCTTACTTTCCCATAGGCATTGTTGTTTCCTTTTTTTTTGGGTTTGGATAGCTGAATTATTTATCTTAGTAAATATTGGCTCTTTTATGTTTGAACAGGCCTAGTGGAACATGGTCGAAACTGGGCAGCAATTGCCAAAATGGTTGGGACGAAAAGTGAAGCTCAGTGTAAGAACTTCTACTTCAACTACAAAAGGAGACACAATTTGGACAGCCTCCTCCAACAGCACAAACAGAAGGTAAGTGCAGTGGGCATTGAATATTTTGCAGAGGAAAACTTGGCATCATTCTGAAGTCATTCATCACGCTTCACTAACTGTTTTGCAATAACCACTTGATTCCTGTTCTTCTTGTTTTTGTGTTCTGACGTAAATCTCCTAGAAAAGGCGGCTGATGCTCGCTGACCTGTGATACAAATCAGTTCTTGCTTTAAAAAGCAACAGAAAAATTTCTATCAGATAGAACACTCAAGTCTGAAGAATTCTTCAGTGCTCTAAAAACCATGTTCCTTATCAGTACACTAGCAACTAAAGAAGTTCAGGTCATTGTTGTAGAACAGTTGCCTTGAAGCAATATAAGTGCTAGCCTTGCAAAACAGAGCAAGGTAGTAGACCAGGAACTGAAAATTTTGGGGCCTCTAAAGTAGAATCCTGAGTGCTGGAATCCTCTCAACTGTGGTATTATTCACTGAAGTGAAGAGTGTCAGTGTCTGTGTTTGCTGCAGTGGTAATGTTATTCCCCAAGCATATCTTGAGATACTGGTTTGTTTCCAAACTTATTTTTGATCATGAGCAGCAAAGGCTGGCCTGAATTTGAAATGGTGTGCACCTGTGAATGAGTCTGTGCTAAACAGAATCTCTTTCATTTTGCCTGAGATTAATAAATGACAGTGCATGTAAAAGGAAGTAATACTTGCAAATTTTCAGTACAATGTAAATGCTGTGTCTTTATCAGTCTTCACGTAGGCCCCGTGAAGAGCGAGATGTATCACAGTGTGAGAGTGTAGCTTCAACTGTGTCAGCTCAGGAAGATGAAGATATTGAAGCATCAAATGAAGAAGAGAATCCAGAAGACAGTGAAGGTAACTTTTCTGGGAAGGAAACTTATGTATGTGCAGAGAGGGATGTATGTTTGCTGCAAATTACATGCTCAGCAAGCTGTGTTCCACTTAACAGAGCTCAAATACTGTGTTTCAGTTACAGTTTAGCAATTGGAACTCACTACACTAGTATCTCAAGGAGAAAAAGCTTTTTTAGTATTAAGCAGACTTGACATGTTATTTCTTAATATTTTGAGATGCTTTGACTTTGCTACCTCCTAGAGGATAAACAGACAGCACCTCGTCAAACAATTGTGTGTGCCAGAACAACTTGTTTCAAATGCATTTAATCTTTGCTACTTAATAGTCTCAGTAAAGCTTCAGTCAAGCAAATTTAAGTGTTAGATTTTTTTAAATCACAGAATATTAAGAGCTGGAAGAGACCTCAAAAGACCATCCAGTCCACTCCCATGCCCAATCATCTGCAGGATCATCTAGAGTAGATCACGTAGGAATGTGTCCAGATTGGTCTTGAATGTCTCCAAAGAAAATGTATTGACTGCAACTGATAATAATTATAGGCACTCAACATCAGTCAGTTTGGCCAGCCTTTGGTGAAGCTATTAGTAATAGAATTTGTAAATGAGGAATTGGAGAATATGGTTAAGTGTTGGGGATATGTACAAGTCTACTTATTTTACATATAGGTAGATTAAAACTGATGGATCCTTATTGCATCCACTTGTTTAACAAATATTCTTTAAATATTGATTTACTACTTCTGATAAGAATCTTCATTCCTCAGTAAGATTTGAATATAACATCTATGTTCCAGATGTTGCCATAGTTTTTCACAAATGTTTTTGTTTATCTAAATGCTATTTATAACATAAACCAGTTCATGAACTAGGCTAAGAGGAGGATGGTTCTTTACTGCATGAATCAATGTCCTTCAGTTGACACCCAGTCATTGATACTGTTTACACCTTTCACAGAGCAAAGACAACATTTAAAGAAAATAATGGTGTTTCACAAAGGAAGTAAACGAGACTTGTTAGATTACAGTCAGAATTGCAAGTCAGCAAGTCTATAAAATGTGACTGATTTTCATGTGAAATCAGTGTTTTGCCACTTCTGCCAGTGATGCCTCTAAAACACATTTATTTAAATCTTTAAAACTGTGTCATTCAGTACTGTGAATGTTGACTATAACCCTGTAGTAAATCTGCATCATATCTGGAAGTATTAAGTCTGACAAATGCACAGGAGTGTTCTTGGCTGGCTCTCTTGTACGATTAGAGCTAGCTAAGTATTCTTATTTCTGTAGTTCCAGTCTCCCTCCTTAAAATGTATCTGCTCATTTTTTATTTCTCTCCTGCTGTGAGTCAATTCCTCAGGGCAGTTGTCTTGTTCTGGGACAGCAGACATTGATTATTCTAAAGAACTAGTTCCATTAGATTTCTTTAATGTTTGTGCCAAAACTTTTTTTTTCCCCCAGGTGCTGAAAATAGTTCTGATACAGAAAGTGCTCCATCTCCAACTCCAGCAGAACCTGCTAAACCAACTGAAGAAACTCCACCTGAGAGTGCTGCTTCAAAAGTGACCACTGAGGCATCAGCAGAACAAGAATCTACCCCTAAACCTGCAACCAGCACGTCTCCTTCCTTAACAGCCCAAAGTGTATCAACAGCTGAATGTCAGATCCCTGAGCCACAGGTTAAGGAAGAAATAAATAATGAGGCCGAAGAGCCTATGGAGGTTGACAGTAGAAGCCATCCAGTTGAAGCTAAGCCCGTGATTACTCTTCCAGTACACACCAAAGTAGAACCTGTAGAGACTGAAATGAGGCTACCAGAGAATATTCAAGTGAAAATAGAGAGTGATACCAAAGAGAGAGAGATGGAGAAACCCAAGGAAAAGTCAGAACCAGAGGAAATGGACTATAGCCTGTCACAGCCAGTTAATACAGCAAGACAAGAATCCCATTCAGATAACGATTCGAGTGCCACCTGTAGTGCTGATGAGGAAGTTGATGGAGAACCTGACAGACAAGGGTGAGTGTCATTGTTTAGTGGTCAAATACTGCCATCCTTAAGAAGTTGCTTTAAAAGCGATTTTGCAGAGCTGATCCAAAACCTGTCACCCACAGCAACATTTTTGTTATGAGTTTCTACTAGGGAAAGAATTTACAGAAAGTCTTTGCTAGAAGTGCAACAGAGGGAAGTGTCGATTTAAAATTTTAATGAAAAAACAAAAGAAGGGTCTTCTAAGAACAGGGCAAGGCAAAGTTCTGACTAACTAGGTAGGTAGAAAACTAGCACAGCTACCTGGAAAGCCAGAGAATAAGGGAAATCAAGCCAGTTGGGATATGTTCAGAGAATGGGAATTGTGTTAGTTATCTGGAAAGGACAGCAGTTTACTGAAACAATGGAAATTTGCCAAAACAAGATCCCAAAACAGGGATTCAAGATGCCCCTGGCATGACTTTCCATTGGAAGCAGCTCTGTGGTATTTCTGTTAGGGAGTGGAAGATCTTGCTGCTGCAGGTTTTTTGAAACAGCTATTAAATTGGTGAGCAACTGAAAAATTAATGTGTGGAATTATGCAAATGCCCTATCTATCCACTAAAACCTCAGCAGTGATTGTGTAACTGGATCTGTACTGAAGTTATTTGGTTTGGGAAGTTTATTGCCTTTACACCATACTTATGAATGAATCTACACACTTAGAAGTAGTTTTGAAGTATTTTTTTATCATGTGATTGGTTAATGTGGGATAGAACAGGGGCTCTCTGTTCCCTTTGGTGAAAAACTGTTTGGAAGTAGAGCCAAAGATTTGGGGATGGAGTTGTTTGAATTAATTCTTACTCTCACAAACTCAATTTAGTAAAAAGCATCCAAAACATTTTGAATTTGACAGGGAAAACAGCCTGAGTATATCTTTTAGTAGGAAATTAAACTTGCTTTAAAAAAAAATCTAGGGTCATAAAATATTGATATTTTAGTTACCTTTTAACATTTTGTGTTTATTTGCTTGTATAACCTCTAGAGTCCTGTACCAGTTAGTATCATTGAACCATGTTATATCAATCAGTAGAACTAAATTTCCTAATCACTATTAATGATAGAGTGGTGGAAGTATTTCTCACTCCTACCAGTCAGTGTCCATAAATTAACAGGCAAGTGTCTTTAGAAAGGGGTGACCTCTTCCTCTGAAGCACACAATGTCTCCGTGCAAATGCTTCTTCCTACCAACTTAGACAAGGCTGCATGTCTTTGAAACCATTTTATCTTTGAGGGTTGACTGACACCACTGATGATATTTTAATTTTTTTTAGTGTTCTGCTGATGTAATTCCCTGTAAACATAGCGTAGTACCTCAGCCAATGCCCCCTCCTTCCCAGTGGTCTTAATATACACGCAGTAGTACCAAGGATAGACTTTAAATGTCAAAAGTATCTGGTATCATTATTCTGTGTGTGCTCTTTGGAAGAGTAAAGTTGATAGTGTTTCTGCACTTTCTTGCCTCTTCAGACACCGTCTTTGCACTTCACAAATATATTAGCTCTCCATGTGAAAGTAGTCTGTTGTATACTACTGTTTGTTTATTCCCTATGGACTGCATAGTGTTTCCTATAAATTTATTTTCAAAGTATTGTTTATGAAAAAGATTGGGTTTTTGCAGTACTGCACATATAGTAACAATGTACATAAATTTCTGGTATTGGAGATTCTGAATGCTGTTTTTGGTATTTCTGTGTATTATAAAAATACAGCAGCATCTGCTGCCTATTCTACTGGACGTGCTGCAGCACAAAACACATTTCTGATGTTTCAGCTATTTATACAGTGTATTGGAATTTTTTTGAAGTTGAAAGACTTTTGCCTGTAGATTTTAAAGTGTTTAATCTTGGTCCTTTCAGTGATTTTTTTGTTTTGTTTTGTTTTGATTTTTTTGTTTGTTTTATTTTCCTTCCTTAATCTCTTTGCAGTATCTTCAGCAGGGAGTCAAAGCCCTCGCTGTTAAATCCCACTGGCTCAATACTGGTATCACCCACAATAAAGCAAGGACAGATGGACCTGCAACAGCTTCACCACCGAGCTGCTGTCATACCACCCATGGTATGGAGTGCTTTAAGTGATGTTTGAAGACTATCTATTGTTCCTAATATTAGTTGCAACACTAAAACAGCAAAAAAAATGTGAAACAAATGAAGAAATAGATGATATGCTTTGTTATAATACTTTTGAGGGGGAAAGCAAGTTAAATACAAATACATGAGTAAAAGCTTAAAACTAATTGTGAACCATTTGAAACACTCAGGCTACAGCTTCATTGAGCAAGGTAGTTAGTAAGTACCTGTATTAATGTACCTGCTGTTAATACCTTCCCTTGCTTGTAGGTTTCTTGCAGTCCCTGTACTGTTCCTGTCGGAACACCGGTGAGTGGTTATGCGCTGTACCAACGGCATATTAAAGCAATGCATGAGTCGGCGCTCCTGGAGGAGCAACGCCAGAGGCAAGAGCAGCTGGATATGGAGTATCGAAGTGCTGTAAGCCCTTGTGGCACTTCCAAGAGCCCTAATGTTGAGTGGGAAGGTAAGCATTTTCACATCTGTCATGGAAATAACCCTGTATTTTATGTCTGTGTGTTATCATGCTGCCTCATTTAAGGAAGAAAGTTTATTGTGCTGATCATTACTGCTTTCTGATGATTAAAGGAACCTGTCTACTATACAGATTCTGCTGCAGTTAGTATGGGGAGAAAACTGCCTTGTAGCCCACTTTAATAAGGTAGAAAAGTTGTCTTCACTTGGGTGAGATCCAAAAAATCAGTTGCTCTTATAGAGAGATTCAGAATGATTAGAAACAGGTGAGAGTTCCCAGATATCTGTGTGTTCCAGGGGACCTCTTTTCAGAAGCTTAAGGTAAAGATGGCAAAGAATTACTAAAAGTTGTATGAGCACAACTGAGAGGAATGCTTTACTGCACTGGAGTACACGTGTGGACATTGAGCCCTGGAGCAAGACAGGGAAGGAAGGTAGAACTGTCATGCCTTAGCCTGTCTGTCTGCAGAAGGGCTGTGTGAAAGGTTCGTTCTTTTGGTTGCTTTTATATAGAGAGAGGAGTCTGAAGACAGGATTTGAACTGAGCTCTATGATTTGGACCTGTGTTTCCAGGAATAATCTGAGTGAGATTAATGTGCTGAATGTTACAATGTTTAAGATACCATAGATTCATAATCTTGAGTTGCTGAATTTTATATCCTCACATGTCATTTTTTGTCTGCACAGAAATTAGCAACACAAACTATAACATGGTGTGAAACTTGTGTATTCTGTTATTTACATGTATTACATTTTTAATTATGTTATGGAAAGGCTTCACCTTAATTACTTTTACCTAAGTAAAATGAAAGAAACCTAACCATTTCTTTGCCTTTGAAAATAGTGAGAAGGGAGCTTGCAGATTTCGAGAGGAGGGTAAGATTGTGGGTTTTGGAAGTTGCTTCTTTAGGTAGAAAGTCTGGCATTGCTTACATGTACCATTTAACTGAAATACTACCTAACTCTTGGCATTGGTAGTGTACAGTATTATTAAGTTTGGAAAAGTTCTAGGGCAAAGTTTCTGCCAGTTAACATCAAGGCAGTTATTGAGGCAGGCAGCAAGGGAGGGATAACACAGAATCATAGAATCATTTAGGCTGGAAAAGACCCTTAAGATCAAGTCAAACCATTCCAAGTCCAACCAATATTGTTAATGTAAATGTATTCTATAAGCCTGGACATTGTAATCCAAGGGGCTGAGACGTCATCACCAGATCATTACAACAGCTAGTTCCTAAGATGACCTTTGTGATGAAGCTTGAAGTGCATGTAAACCTGGCTGATGCACAGGATTGGGAAAGGAATCTTATTGAAATAAAATCTTTTTTTCAATAACAGAGCTTTCACTTAAAGGATTTGTAGAATCCAGATAGTGTTTTTTACTTAGAGAAAGTATGAGCAGGTTTTTCAAAGGTTGGAGATAGAATTATAGCCATAAGAACATACTAAGATAAGCTGTACCTTAATGTTATTTTGATTGAAACATTTGAACCCGATGAGTAAATCTGACACTGGAGTAGGACCTTTGTTAAATTTGTGCTGAAAGCTGAACCTTTTGACTTTAATTTCTAACCTGGGGTCCTTTTCTTTCTGATAACTTTACCCTTCACAGGAAAACCAGTGGCCTATATGCCTTATGCTGAGGTCAAGCGAGCAATAGAACAGGAAGCACAAGTGCAAAATACAAGGTCAGCGTCACCGTACAGGTTATCGCCACGAGAAGTCAATAAAGCTTCTCCCCAGCCTGATATGAATGCAGCTCGTTATAGTGTCCCACCAGGTAAATATTTTGGCACTTATCATGGCAATCTGTAGTATTACTTTGGAAGCTGGACTTGTATGACTTGATGTGGTATGAAATGATTCTCTAAATGCTTTGTGAAGAAAATAGGTTGTTTTCTGTCTGTACATGTGTATAGGCACTTGGGGTTTTTTTTTAGCTCCAGTGAAGTTGGGGTTTTTTGTTCTTTATTGCTGCATCAGTTGTGTAATGTATTTAATTAAGCAAATAGGATAATCTGAAAAGTGTTATAACAGCAAAGGGGCAAAGTAATTGGAGTTTTTCAGCTTAATACAAGTACTGTTGTATCACGGGTAGCCTTTCTTATGAAAGGGGAAGTTGAGGAAAAGAGAAAGCTGCTACATTTGGCATTCATTTCTGACCAATTGCTTAATTATTTTGATCTGAATGTTTTATAAAACAGTGAAATAACTAACAAATCTTAATTCAGGAAATTGGATTATTGTTTTTTCCTTCAGAGTATAATATCATGCTAAGAAAAGACAAAAGCAAGGAAGCTTAGGTTATACTTAGTTGCATTCCATTTAAAGAATAAGACCTTTAAAATCAAGAAAAAACCAAAAAGCCTGGCTAAGCTCTGGGCTGTTATTTTTAAAAGCTTAGTTTTCAGAGTCTGCAGTTCTACAGTGCAACTTTTACTGTTTCTTTTTGAACATTGATGCAAGGTTGGATATTATCCATTCAGTTTGTATGATAGCTAGTACAGCTGAAACAGCCTGTAATGTTTAATGCACAATTTTTCCCCCAAGTTCTCCAGCCAGCACCTCACCAAGTAATAACAAATATACCTGAAGGAGTCCGCCTTCCAACAACCAGACCCACCAGACCACCACCACCACTCATTCCATCCTCCAAAACAAGTGTGCCATCAGAAAAACCTTCCTTCATCATGGGTGGCTCAATCTCACAAGTAAGAAAATTACCATTTGAAAATCTGTGTTTACATAAATATTTTGTTTTTATGCTTTCATCAACCTTTAACAACTTGTATGCTGTTATGTGTTCACAACATTAACCCCTAAGACCTATAAGTCTCATCTCTGAAAGTCCAGGAATTACAGGTGTCTATTAAAATGGAACCTGTTGCAGTTATTTACATTCAGTAGTGTGGTTGAGGATGTCCAGTTCAAGTGAGCTGCATCTGCAAACTGGCAGTGGCACTTCACTCCTGGTCTTCTGCTCTGACACTTTGCAGTGGTGTACTGTAAGACAGGATCATAGTATTAGCATTCTCCTTTAAGCACGGACATGAATCTTCATTCCACAAACAAGAATTAACATATAATGTATTTGTTGTTTCAGGGAACACCTGGCACTTACCTAACATCCCATAGTCAAGCTTCCTACACCCAAGAGGCTCCAAAACCATCAGTTGGTTCTATATCTCTTGGGCTGCCAAGGCAGCAGGAGTCAGCCAAATCTGGTAAGAGAAGAAAAGCTGACGTGTGTTTTATATAGCCTACTACATAATTAAAGGAATAAAAAATAATTAAATTTAAAAAACACCCACTTCTTTTTTTTTTTTCCTCTCCTGAATAGCTTCCCTGCCCTATATCAAACAAGAAGAATTCTCTCCAAGAAGTCAGAATTCCCAGCCTGAGGGACTTCTAGTCAGGGCACAACATGAAAGTGTGGTTCGAGGTAAAGAAAGTCATACAGATTAATAAACTTTGTCAGAACCTGAGGAAACTGGGAATTAACTTATAGAGCTTAAACTGCTGAAGTGTTATTTTTAAGTATTACATGATTAATCTGCTGCCTGTTTTCTGAAGCTTTTGTATTTCTAACTAGCTCCTCCTGCCTGCAGGTCTCATTTAAAACCCTTGGTTTTGAGGCATGCCAGTTACAAAATGAAGTTGTTCAGTAGAGCAAATGTAGAACACAATATCCAAATACATCAGAAGTAAAAACTGAATACCATGGATTATGTTAAAAGAAGAAATAGTTTTAACTCCCTTGCACTTAAATGTGCATTCCGTTCACTGATTTTCCCAGTATTTTAATGAAAACTACCAGTTCTCACTAGAGTTTGTAATTATTTCGGTTAAAGTAGCTACTTATTTATTTATTCCTTTATTAATTAGGATGTCTTATTGTTTCAAATCAGGTACTGCAACAATACAGGAGGGAAGTATAACACGAGGAACTCCAACCAATAAAGTTTCTGTTGAGACCATTCCTTCTTTGAGAGGCTCCATAACTCAGGTATTTTACTCCTTAACTGAGGAGGCTGTGGCAAAACAGCATATTTAGAAATTTGTTTTCTAGATCTAAATAATGTAGTGGTTTTGTGTTGGTTTCGTTTTTTTTCCCTTCTCTGCTCCTTATTCTCTTAAATAAATCCAAATGTTCTGAATTATTTGATTGATTTGAACGCAGGGCACACCAGCACTGTCCCAGTCTGGCATAGCAGCTGATGCGTTATTGAAGGGCACTATCACCCGGCTCGCTACAGAAGACAGCAGCCCAGAAAAGTGCCGAGAGGAAGCGTCAGCCAAAGGCCATGTTATTTATGAAGGCAAAAGTGGGCACATTTTATCTTATGATGGTGAGTATTTGTGTATTCTATCTGATCAGCCTCAAGGCTGCAACAGGCTCTGCTTTTATAATGCAGAGCTGAAGTATATCTGCTTCCAAATGGATAAACAGCAGGGTGCTTTCTGGGAGAAGTATTGGCCTGTGTGTGGTTTTGTGCCTGTGTTCTGAAGTCTCTTGTATTACATATTTAAAATATAATCTATTTAATTTTTGTGTCAGTTATTTCCAATTTGTCATGGAATATTTTTATTTCAAAAGGTATAACAACAGAGTTTTAATTATCTGTATCAAAAGAAAAGAAGTGTATAGTTTAACAGTAAATTTCAATTGAAATACCGATAAATGAGTAACTGAACAAATAAACTTTTTAACAAACCATAAAAGATCTTTCTAAACTTGAGATTTAATGTTACAGTATTATATTGAAGTTTTGTTTTTAAAGTATTTATGACCTGTGGTCTCATTAAATGTAACGTTTGTGCCTTTTTTTTGACCATGTTTCCTAACCATGCTGTTTTAAATTGTACCAGCTATTAAAAATGTTCGTGAAGGAACAAGGAGTCCAAGAACTGCTCATGAAATTGGTTTAAAGAGAAGCTATGATACAATGGAAGGAAATATAAAGCAAGGAATGTCGATGCGAGAGTCTCCAGTGTCAGCACCACTGGAAGGTAAAACCAACCACTTCCAAGGTGTTTTGTGTTTTATACAAACCTTTTGCATTGGTGTAAGAGTATTTTATTATTTTACAGAGCAGAGTAAAAGAAAAAATAGATTTTAATCTTACATTACTAATCATATGTTAATAACCACTACAGTTAAAGCATGCTGGGAGTACAGCTAGAGTAGGTCCTCGTTTTCCTCTTTGTTTTGCTAGTGCATTACCATAGCTGCAGCTAATTCAGTTAGCACTTAGCCTCTCAGTAGATCTGAATGTGTGGACTGTTTGTAGTCCCAGCAAGTTGTGGTAGAGCTCAAACAACTCTTGGTTGTAGTAGTTTGGACTCCCTGGAAGCAGCCATTCAGTTCAGTAACAGGTTTTGGCCACGGCACAGCAACTTGGTAACATGTTGGCATGATCTTTTGCATTCCTGCAGTAAACAGATTCAATTATGCCAAGCAAGAGACTTGCACAGCTGCAAGTCAGGGCATCCCTAGTATTATTTTTATTTGATAAACGATAAACTAACTGGTCTTGCACAGGTCAAGTCAGGCCAGTATATAATTTCTTTTTTAAAACAAACAAACAAAAAAAACCCACAAGAATTTCATGCTTAAATTATGGAGTCTTAGTCCTTAAGTGCATTTTTTCCCGTCTTTGGGTACCCCTTAAAGGCTGCCATGAATGAGAGACTTCTAGACTGTATGTAGAAACCTATATGTATGTGGAACTAATGAGCATTTGGCTCATTTTCAGGCTCTTCTGGTATGTGACAAGCTGATGTGATGCTTTTGTGCTGCATCTTGTCACTCTGACACATTTTCTGTCCTCAAACTGTATAAAATGGAGTTCTTTAAATTCTTGGTTTAGATTTATACTGTAGGATCAGTAAATTCAGCTCTTCCCATATCATTCAATATGAACTTTGATTATTTGGGTGATGCTGAGGTATATTTTGGGGTGTTTTTTTTTCTTTGTTCCACTTTCCATCACTTTACTAGGTAAGGAAACTGAAGTGACAGCTTTTGGGACAAGATTTAAGCCTAATTACAAAAACTACCTTGTGCTTTCTAAATATGTTAAAACTTGCAACAATGTAATATCATGAATACTTGAATAGAAACATTTTTAGGGCAGGATGGCATTTAGAACATGTTGATACAATGAGTAGCATAGGGAAGCTAGGCCCTCTGGGCACTAACAAAACACACATGCTATCTGTAATATATATATATAAAGAGGAAGGTTTTTGTTGTTTGAGGGGATTTTTTGAACACTTGTTTTAATCTCTAAATGATGTTCATTTTAATTTTAGGTTTAATATGCCGTGCACTCCCGAGAGGTAGCCCACATGCTGAACTGAAAGAGAGAACAGTGTTGTCTGGCTCAATAATGCAAGGTAAAGTATCACAGGTTTAAAAAGCAAACATTAATTACATCCCCAAAACTCTGGATTTCTGAGCCTTAAAACTGTTATTACCAATAGTAGCTGTGATAAAGGTGGAGCTTATTTTATTAAACATGTTTTCAGAGCATAAATCAGCACATTTCTGACATGCTGTATACAAAGCTAGCATGTAAACAGCATATTGTTTTCTTTTTGGAAACAGACTTTTAAAATATAAATTGTTGTCTATTAGCACTTTTTTTTTTTTAAATAAACACTGACATTTCCCCAGACCTCTGAACACTACTGCTTTTGTTTCAACATCTGAAATAACTTGGGATGCTTTGAGTAATATATTGAATATAAGAGACATGGTCATTATTAAAACCAGTGATGTGACTCTCCCTTTCTACGAAAGGCACACCAAGAGCAACAGCTGAAAGTTTTGAAGAAGGCTTAAAATACCCTAAACAGATCAAGAGAGAGTCACCTCCCATAAGGACATTTGAAGGAGCCATTACTAAGGGAAAACCATATGATGGAGTCACTACTATAAAAGAAATGGGTCGTTCCATCCATGAAATCCCACGACAGGACCTGTTAAGCCAGGAGAGTCGCAAGACTCCTGAAATGGTGCAGACAACCAGGCCGATCATAGAAGGCTCCATATCTCAGGTAAATACAAAAAGCTTTGCTAGACTTAAGCAGTTGCTTGCACACTCATTACACTGTTCATCCATTTAGGATGTTTGAGGAATCACAAGTGGAGGGAGGGTGGTTTATTTTAAGAAAGCTGCTGACTTACAAAGCTTAAAAATATTTTCTGTGTATTAGAAAAATCCTGACCATTCACCTCTAGGGAACACACTGGCAAGCAGATGTGAGAGAACTGACAAGTAACAATCATTAAGATCCACTGATGTGGTAAAAGCAAAGAACTCTGATATCAGCAATGTGAATTTGTTTATTTGCACAAGTGAAACTGTGCAGAATAACCTTACTTGATCTTTCTCCCCTTTCCAGGGCACACCCATAAAATATGAAAGCAACTCTGGCCAGTCTGCCATCAAACACAATGTAAAATCTTTAATCACTGGACCAAGCAAGCTACCCCGTGGAATGCCTCAGCTGGAAATGGTGCCAGAAAACGTGAAGGTGGTGGAGCGAGGAAAATACGAAGATGTGAAGACCGGGGATGCAGTACGTTCCCGTCACACGTCTGTAGTCAGCTCTGGTCCCTCTGTTCTCAGGTCAACCCTTCATGAAACTCCCAAATCACAGCTGAGCCCTGGGATTTATGATGATACCAATGCTCGGAGGACACCTGTGAACTACCAGAGTCCAATGTCCAGGAGTTCACCTATGATGAATAGAGTTAGTGAGGGTATGTTTTTCCTAACCAGAGTAAGACAAAGAGTTTTAATAATTTAATTTTAAACTTAGTTTTGAATTGATTTCTGTAATGCATTCTACTTTTTATTATTCTAATGGCTTCTCTCAGTTTGGAATGAGCTAGAAGGAATTCTAGAAAGCTTTAAACTGTTAACTGAAATAAGAAAATGAAAATCTGCTGTATTGTACCCTGGAGTTGAGAAGACAATTCAACCTCAATTTGCTTTTGTTTATGGATCACATCAGAATTGTTACCTACAAGGGTGGTATTTTAAGGGCAGAAGCTATTTCTGATTTATAGAAGTATCTAGATGAGGAAGATACTATGGAGAAGTGTAAGCAATCTTAGTTTTAGGATTTAGATTTTTCAACATAAATAATTTGTAGTATAAAATATTCTCTGCCATTTATTGTATCAGATTGCAGGGTTACTTACAGCTGAATTTTCTATTGAAAAATATACATTGTATTGATTTGGATTTTTTATTTGCTTTAGCTGGAATATCTTCTGGGAAGCCAGCAAATCATGAAAGGAAAAACACACTTACTCCAACACAGAGAGAAAGCGTGCCAGCAAAATCTCCAGTTCCAGGGGTTGATCCTGTAGTGACTCACAGCCCTTTTGACCCCCATCACAGAGGAGCAACTCCTGAAGTCTACAGAAGTCACCTCCCACCCCATTTAGATCCTGCTATGCCCTTTCACAGGACTCTGGACCCTGGTAAATATGTTTGTGTTGGGGTTGGGTTTTGTAGTTTTAGAAACACCATATGCTTTGATGTACAGAAAGTATATTTTTATAAATTGTATCTGGTTGTTGATAATTACCTTTTAAAACACACTGTTCTGTGTGGTTTTCAGTCCATGTACAATGCATAAATGTGATTTTAATTCATTTGATGCTGTCTAAAGAGAATTAATAGTACTTCTCATTGAAACTATATAAACATCTGAAACTTTCATTTGATATTGCCCCTACTCTTTGCTAAATCTTCTCACTTTTTCCCTCCTTCACTGTCAGCTGCTGCTGCTTACCTGTTCCAAAGGCAGCTCTCGCCCACCCCGGGCTACCCAAGTCAGTATCAGCTTTATGCGATGGAGAACACACGTCAGACAATCCTGAACGATTACATTACCTCACAGCAGATGCAAGTCAATTTACGGCCTGATGTAACGAGAGGATTATCTCCTAGAGAGCAAACCTTGGCTCTCCCATATGCAGGAGCAAGAGGTATGCCTGTGGTTTTTCTGATCTTCATTAAAGTGTATGTGAGATGTGTGATGTGTTTTAGTTGACTAGTTTGTTTGGCTTGTTGCTGTTCATAAATATATAGTTCTGGATGGATGGATGTATGCATGCAAGTGCATATGTACAGATGCATATGCAAATCAGTTGTCATGCATCTACCAGACTTTTGTGGATATAAAGGAAAGCTGTGTTTGTAATCAGCATTGTTAAAGATAAGGCTGTAAGACTTAATAGTGTTCAAGAAGCTGGACTGTTTTATGCTAATTTAAATTGGTATTCAGAAGCATATTTAACCAAATACTTTCCAAAGGGCAACTAAAGGGAGTGCTAGAAATGCAAACTTACGAGGTTCCTAAACTGCTGCTTGCCAGATCTAAGACAGTATAACCACCTGGAATGTATTTCTGCACTTACCTTATTCTTATTTATTTCTCACAAAACATTCACTGCTGACTGTTATCAATGAACAGGATATATAATGTGTGGACCATTGCTCTGTTCTTGAATGGCCAATCTTACATGTGTTGCCATCCAACAGGAATTATTGACCTGAACAATATGGCTCCCACTATCTTAGTGCCTCATCCTGGAGGAACGAGCACACCACCCATGGAGAGAATCACTTATATCCCTGGTACCCAGCTTACATTCCCTCCCAGGCCTTACAATCCTGCTTCACTGTCACCAGGTAAGAGCTCATATGATTTGGTGGCGTCTCTAATACATAACACACTGAGATAATTCACCATATATTTTGCTTTTTTTAGTGTAATCTTTGATCTCAGGTGATGAATGTGCATACACTTCTCACTTGGATAGCAACAGTTTTCTTAATTATATTCTCTACAGTTACTTTGCCAGCTTAAGGAGCACTGACAAATTCAGAATGGGCCTCATTCTTTCATGTCTTTATTTATAGCCACTTAATTATAATTTCACTAACCCCATGTTACATGTGTTGAAGAGTGGAATTTGAGTCTATAGGCTGTCTAGTTCCTAGCTGTATAAGAACCAATGAGTGGATAGTTGTGATTGGAAGGAAAATACATTTGGGAAATTTTGCTGGAAGTGAATGGTAGAATATATTGGCAAGCTTGTACATCAAATTATGCTCAACTTGACTATCTCTTCTGTCTACTTCATTTTATCTTGTGCCCCTTCCAGGACACCCTACACACCTGGCAGCTTCTGCGGCTGCAAGTGCTGAAAGGGAACGGGAAAGGGAGCGGGAGAAGGAACGGGAAAGGGAGAGGGAACGTGAGCGAGAGCGGGAAAGAGAACGGGAACGAGAGAGGGAGAGAATAGCCACAGTCCCTGCTGAACTTTATCTTCGACCAGGTGAGTGTTCATTGCTATGTTTGGATCAGTTGTCTTGTAGACTTACTGTCTGTAGCCACTGTTAGCAACACGCAGCTTAATAACAACACGTGATGTAGTTTGGTTGTAGATTGTTCTTAAGGCAGGTTCCTGTTACCTAGTAGTTGTGGCAATAATTGCAAGTTCTGCAAATACCAGGTTTCCTGATCTTTCTCTCACAGCAGTGTTGTACTGGGGGAATGGTGTGAATCCCAGTTAGCACTAGCACAAACTGCATGTCATGTAGAGCATTGTAAGCTGAATGCTACCATTTAAACCTTTAATAGATACAGTCACATCTAGAGTGGTGAAGACAACTGAGAAAGGGTGTGGAGAAGATGGTATTGATCAAAGTTCTGCTTTGTTATGAGAGTGATCTCTATATGCTTTTTGTTTGTCCCCTTCTGCTCTCTTCTGCAGGTACAGAGCAGCCTGGCAGACCTGGCAGTCATGGATATGTTCGGTCCCCGTCCCCTTCAGTTAGAAGCCAGGAGAACATACTGCAGCAAAGGCCTAGTATTTTCCAAGGAACCAATGGGACAAGTGTAATCACGCCGTTGGATCCTGCTGCTCAGCTACGTATCATGTATGTTTAATTCTTGCAGTGATGTCTGTTCTAATATTTGAGCTTATTAAAAGGTATGTTTAGCCTGAGAAAAGTACTACAAGATGAGGATGTGTCACTATCTGATTGCTCTTGGAGTTATCAGAAACAGTCCAGTGCATTTTGGTGTCATAAAAGCTTTTTTCTGTTGTATGCTCTAGTTCTTTTTTTCACATTATATAATTTGGAATATCCAATTTTTGCCAACAGGCAGCTCACCCCTGGAGCTCCCTCTATTACTCAAGGGTTGCCAGCTTCCCGTTACAATACTGCTGCTGATGCCCTTGCAGCACTAGTAGATGCTGCAGCCTCTGCTCCTCAGATGGAAGTTGCCAAAGCAAAAGAGAACAAGCACGAAGGCACCAGGATAGAAGAGAATATGGGACGCCGGTCAGCTGTGGTTACTGAACAGCAGCAGTTGGAACAGAAGACACTGGAGGTAGAAAAGAGGCCTGTCCAGTGCCCCTATACATCTGCAAACTTTTCTGGTGGCAAGTCCCAGGGACAGACTTCATCAGTAGTCTATTCAGAGGCTGGTAAAGAGAAAGGACCTCCTCCTAAATCCAGGTACGAGGAAGAGCTGAGAACTCGAGGAAAGACCACAATTACTGCTGCTAACTTCATAGATGTGATCATCACTCGACAGATTGCTTCAGACAAGGATGCACGAGATAGGGGCTCTCAAAGTTCAGATTCTTCCAGTAGTTGTACGTATCTTAGTAACTATCTACTTCTTTGCTGTCTGTTTTAGCCTTTTAGGGAAATAATATGATATGAAATGATTCTGATGTTTAATGATAAAATAGTTGGCTCTGCGCAGTAGAAGCACTTTAGACAAATATAGGTTTTGAATACTCAAAACCCTGGCAAAATCAGGGTTGTTTGCTTTATTCCCATTCCATAATACAACATGATATACAGGATAGTAGGACTAACCTGATCAGAGGTCAGGAAATGTTAAAATTATTTGGTTTGTGTTGGAACGTTGTTTTGTAGAAGTATTTCTGTCACCACAGTTATCGTCGGAAAAAGGCAGTTTCTTGACTTCTGTCTCACTGGTGTCAGTGTAATGGAACCACTAGTGTTGCTATGTCTAGGCAACAAAAATTATCTGTGATATTTATACCTTATTCCACAACCTTTGCTTGACATCCAGTATCCTCCCACCGGTATGAAGCTCCCGGAGATGCCATTGAGGTGATTAGCCCTGCAAATTCACCTGTACCCACTCAAGAGAAGCTACAGCCCTATCAACCAGAGACACCCAAACCCAGCCAGTCAGAGAGTAAGTTTATCTGCATATGCAAATATTCTCACCATTACCTTAAATTCACCAGCTTCATGAGCTCATAATAAAGTTAAAATATCTTGTGAGTCTTTAAGTGACTGCTTCCCACACTCTTAACTTCACAGAAACTTCTGTAAAATTTCTGCATATTGGTTTTGCATCCCACAGTTTTTTACCTGTTAGTGAAGTTCAAACTATTACAGTACAGCTTATGGGTGAGAAATGAGCTGATGCTCACCTGCATTGTGGAATGAAGCTTTATCTATTCTAAATTTTAAGGCCTATATGTAAATTGTAAGGCCTATATGTAAAGGGGGAAAATAGTGGTTATCACACAGGCTGCCTAAAAGCTAATGCAGAAACATCTCACCTTTTAACATTGTAAGCACAGAACTTACAAACCTTCCAGTTTCAGTAATACCATCTTAACAGACTGACCTTTTCTTCTTCAACTAGATGACCCAAACAGGCAATATGAGGGGCCGATTCACCGCTATAGGACACAACAGGAACCCCCTTCACCCCAACAACCTACACCTCCCTCTTCCCAAGCAGAAGGGATGGCACATGTGCCCAGGACCCATCGACTTATCACCCTTGCTGATCACATCTGTGTAGGTTTATTTGCGTGCATCTTTCAGATGTGAAAAGTTATATTTTGATGATGAAAACACATGTTTTTGGGACATAATGCCAACTCTGTAATTATTAGCTTTACCTGAGGGTATTATACAATAATGTGTCTGAACTCATAATCATCTCATTTGTTGCAATGGGGCTCATATGATTTAGTTCATGAATACATAATGCTCTGGCCAATGTCTGACCAAGATCTCTTTTCTGGTTTGTTTTTGGGGTTCTTTTTTGCCACAATCAGCAAATCATTACGCAAGACTTTGCTAGAAACCAAGCAGCTTCTCAGGCCTCTTTGCAGCCTCCCACCACTACATTCCAGAATTCCACCCCTGCTCCAACACCTGTTGCAACCCGGGCAAAGACCTCGAATCGCTACAGCCCAGAGTCACAGTCACAGTCTGTCCACCATCAGCGGCCAGGTGCTAGAGTGTCACCTGAAAATCTGTCTGACAAGTCCAGGGGAAGGTAATGCATGTATTTAGTTTAACTGCAAATTCAGTTAATGTCTAAATATGATACTAAGAACAGTACAGTAATTTGATGTAGATCAGATGTTGCATAAAAGATGACAGATACCTCTATGTCAGTCTTGCACTGGTTTTGACAATTGCTTTACTCTGTAACATAGCTAACTGATTTCCCTTCACCTCTTCTGCTTAATTTCCAGTCTTTGGAAGGGTGAAGGTGTTTAATTGTTTAGAACTTATCAGAGTCATTATGAACAATTCAGTCATCTTTCAGAGACTGCCAAGCATACTGAATCATGTAGCATAAATAACTAGGCATAAGTAGCTGTGTAACAGCTGCAATGCAATTACATGTGTTGACTTCTACTTTGCATGCATTAAAAGTTCTTACCTGTCTCTGATTTTATGGATGTAGACCTGGAAAATCTCCAGAGAGGAGTCATGTCTCTTCAGAACCCTATGAGCCAATCTCACCACCTCAGGTCCCAGTCGTACATGAGAAACAGGAAAATGTTCTTCTGCTTTCCCAAAGAACTGAGCCTACTGAACAGAGGTATGTGGAAAACTGAATTTAAAAACCATTATTCTAGATCTTTGTACTGCAGACAATATCTTTATTAAAGGCCAGTTTAAGCAATCTTCCTCTGGTACCACAAGCTAGTTGTTAATTGCTGTTGCTCCTTTTGCACTAGCATTCAAAACTTGCTACTTGGGAGATGCTTTGAGAAGCCTGAGTGAAACATCATCTGTAGGTGCCCTGTCCTAAGTTTCTTAGTGCAAGTAGTGTGTTTTGTAATAACAGCAGAACTCCTTGTGGGTGCCAGTTTGAGAAATCAAATTGGTTTTCGGGAAAAGTCCATTTTCTACAATTTTTATTTAGTAAGTCAGTCTCCTGTCTGATCAGCTTCCTGGATACTGTCCTGGTGAAATGTGGAGAAACCCAAGCTTCCAGCAACTTACTAGAGCAGCTTATCACATGAACTATCACTAAGCTAAGGAGCTTAATTTCCAAGAGGTGTGAAGGTGGGGTGTCAGGAGTTCCATGTGATGAGCAGCCTTGTTTCCTGGCGTTGTTTGTCAGTCTGCCAGACCTGCAACATAAAACTACATGGGATCCCTGGAAGACTATATCCATGCTGGTGTCTTCAAATGTCTGGCTTGTTGGAGTGGGTGCCTTTGTCATGTGCTCTGCTGCCTCCTGAGGAATGAATAGCACCCAGCATGCTCATATTGTCATTATTTAAGGCTCATGCTGACAAAAGTGATTCTTGGGGTTTTTCTCCCCCTCCACTCTGCTGGCAGGGTTTTTAGGGTCCATGATGGATGGTGTTTTCTAGATGCAGTGGGATTTTCAGGAACATGGCAGGGAAGGTTATGCTTTTGACAATTTGGATCTTGGCCTAGAAAACTTAGTCTTTGTCTTTTTATTTTTAGGTGATTTTTAAAATTTCAATGTTGGGTGGGTTTTTTGATGTGTTTTTTTCTTAATTAAAGTAGTTACCTGGATAAAGCAAATATTCTTACAGAGTCATCAGACTTGTCCAGGCCCCAAAAAAAACAGGCTGAGGAAAGGTCCTTAAAGCTCATGAATGTTGGTAGCTTCTGCCTGACTACTTGTGGAAAGATTGAAATGTACATCTTGAAAAAATATTCTGATGTTCTCTCTCTCTGACACGTGTTTGCTTGGCAGGACTGACTCCCGCTCTCCAGGTAGTATAAGCTACCTGCCTTCATTTTTCACCAAACTTGAGAACACTTCACCAATGGTAAAATCCAAGAAACAGGAGATATTTCGAAAGCTGAACTCATCTGGTGGAGGTGACTCTGACATGGGTATGGATTTGCCTTTTCACAGAATTGTTAGATTATTTTTTTTTCTTTAACTTTTTCCTTTTTTTAATGCTGATGTATGTAGGACTGTCACATTTAAGCTTTTTAACACTTAATTTGAGAGGTGGAAATGCTTTCTGAGCTATAGAAAAATACATTATTCTTAACTTCATGTCTGTAGTTGCTTCATATCAACATTAACTATAATACATTTTCCTTTTGGAAAGAGGTCTCACAAACTGAATGTTTTCTGTTTTCTTGGCCTTTATGATTATGGCTGTTAAAAAGATGTATTTTAGTATGGTTGCAGTAACATATGGATACTGACATGATGGATTATGATACTGGAACTATATTTTTGGTTTTCTCTTAGAAACCTTAAGAGAACCTTGCATTAAATAGTACAAGTTTAAACTGATTATGAACTCGGTACTTAATAGAAAGTATTTATTTGATGGTGGATGCTAATTAATCTCAGTCTGAGAAACAAGGCTGTGTCAGTAAGGGTCAGAGTATTCTTTTTATCATGTGCATGATATATTTTGCTTGGAAAATTTCATGTGCATGCTTGGCATACAAACACACTTTCCATTGCTGCCAATAGTACTTTCATTTGTACATGGAATTCAGTGTTAACAGTTTAAAATCTTTTTATTCTCCAATTAGAGGTCAGCCTGTTAGGTTCATATGTTAAAATCCATATTTAGTGAATCAAATGCAGCTTTGCATTTAAAAGTACATAGATTGTGAAACTTTTAAAGTCAGTCTGCTTCTTCAAGTAGCATCTTTAACAGAAGGCTAGCCATAACCATGTAAGATACTGTTACCCTGGTATAGATCACTTTCCTGAGAAGACCTAGATGCACGTTCATCTTAGAAGATTGAGAAAGGAAAAAAAACCCAGAACATTGAAAATAGTTCAAAGTAATTATGCTTTATGCATTAGGACTAGTAGCAATTGCTTTTAGTGATATCAGTACTGGAAAACTAAACAAAATGATGTGCTTTAATTGCAGCAACTGCTCAGCCAGGGACTGAAATATTCAATTTGCCAGCAGTCACTACCTCAGGTAAGATTTTCAGTAGAAGAAACAATATATGTTTCAGGAGAAAAATAAACTAAAGTAATATTTTCTGTTTATATACTTTGGGGAGTTGAGTAAATAAGGAAGATGATGAAAATTTAGAAAGTAATTTCCTACATGAAAATTTGCTTCCTGTAAGGCAAAAAAGACTAAAGGAAAAACTGAATGACCAAAGGAAGTTTCAGAAAATATTTTTAAATGGGAACTTACTCAAATTTTATTACTATGTGCTCTGCACATCCTACACATAAAGTAATAAAATTGGTTAGCATCTTGCTTTAATTTAAATACAGTATACTTCAAAAAAGCCTGAGCTTCATTTATCAAATATGTATCTTTTTTTCTATGATAAAAAATAATAAACCCTCCAAATTTATGAGACTGGAAAATTAAGTATAACCCATAATTTAACTGTGTTAACAAAGTGAGTGAGGCAGAGAATTGAACTGAAATATGACAGATAAGAACTGCTAAATCTGAATTTTGAGTTGTATCAGACTGACTTTACATGATTTTGGCCAGTCACTGTCCCATCTGGTACAGTGCTTCTGTCTTTTACATGGAGAAAGTGCTGCTCTCCATTAATTTACAAGGAAGACAAGCTTTTGGAATAAATACCTGCCACATATCACACTTTTTAAAACAAATGAGTGTGTATCATTAGTGAGAGAAGTATTTTTCTCATCTCTTCACTTAGAACTGAATAATAACTGCAGATTTTACTTAATATGCTATCACAGCCAGCATGCTCTGCTTTCTTTGCTATTAAAAACCCCATTATCCTCTTGCAAACAGTCTGATGTGTAGTGGCACTACTTGCATAGCTTTTCAGTGTTTGCTGGCGTGTCTAACTGGTAGTCACCATGAGCTGCTTTGGAGCATGTAGCTTTGCATTTTAAAACAATCTCATCTTTTGGTTTTTTTCCCATCTTTCTGCCTCTCAAATCTTTTCCCATATCCCTTTGTAATTTCTCTGAGATGTTTTTTGCCTCCCCTCCCACCTTTCCCTGTATGTTTTCTTTTATCTCCCAGGTGCAGTCAGTTCTAGGGGTCATTCCTTTGCAGATCCTGCCAGTAATCTGGGTCTGGAAGACATTATTAGGAAAGCATTGATGGGAAACTTTGATGACAAGAGTGAGGAACATGGAGTTGTAATGTCACAATCCATTGCAGTAGCACCTGGCAGTTCCAGTGCTGCAGTATCAGCAACTAATGAGCCACGTAGGGAAGAAGCTAATCCATCACCAAATTCAGGTGAGGTGTTGCAGCTTCTAAATATTTCATGGTCTTTAGAAATATATAAATAAATGGTTCTTCCATTCCCTGCAGTGGTTCCACTGCCTTTCCTGAACGGTGCTGGTGAGTTCAGGAGCAGTAGCCAGTACTTCTTGGAGACTGACAACACTGATGAACCAGGGAAGAATTAACAAGGTGTATTAGATACCTGAAGCTTCTCAGTGGTTGGATGAAAAATGCATGTGTGTACATCACCTATAAAGAACTGTCTTGAACTGAAAACATTTCCCTTCTTAAATATGGATCTGTAACTCTATTGCAATAAGAATCAGGCTTTTCTAGCACTCGGGTGTTAGAAGACCAGCCTATGTGGTCACTAACTGTAGTAAATCAGCGTGCCAGAAGGCACCAGTGGGAAACTCTTGTTTGCAGGTGATGATTTATAGAAGCAGAGAGGCACTAAAATGCAGTGTAGTAAATTCTGTCCCTTCGGTTTCCAGGAGGGGGAGTCAGCAAGCAGAAGCTAATCGGCAAGTCCAACAGTAGGAAGTCTAAATCTCCAATTCCTGGCCAAGGATATTTGGGAACTGAAAGACCTTCCTCTGTCTCATCTGTGCATTCAGAAGGGGACTATCACAGACAGACTCCAGTGTGGGCCTGGGAAGACAGGCCTTCATCAACAGGTGAGAAACATGTTTCCTTGAAACCTAATGAATAGGATGCATATTTGTGGAAAGGTCAGGTGTAGGCATAACACTGGTATATTGGCCAAAAAATCACAGCATCTAGGACTAGGTTCCTGTTTATGAGGATATTCTGAAACAGATTTTCTCCTAGTTATCACAACAAAACCAGACCACCTTTCAGACGCAGATCTCAGAATCTCATGGTTTTGACTCGGAGGAACTCTCTTTGATTCAGGTTCGACACAGTTCCCTTACAACCCGCTGACGATGAGGATGCTCAGCAGTACGCCTCCAACATCAATTGCGTGTGCCCCACCGTCCATGAGCCAAGCAACCACTCACCAACAGAACAGGATCTGGGAGCGAGAGCCTGCACCACTGCTTTCAGCACAATACGAGACTCTGTCTGACAGTGATGACTGAACTATGCAGACTTTGCTTTTTTTTTTTCTTTTTTTTTTTTAATTTGCGGGTCAAAAAAGAAATCTATTTTTGACTTGTGCCCACAGAGACTTTCCAAGAGAGCAAGGGCCATACAATGAAGAATTAATGGAGAGTCCGTTAAAAGCCTTCTGCACAGGCCCTGTGTCGGAGGACTGCGATCAAGAAGGTTGACTTAGTAAAGATAAATAATGTAAAGTTTTTAAAAATGTGGACTATTCCTGTTCTACATCTATTTGTAAAGAAAACCATAATGTCTTTAAATCATTCTTCTGTAAATAGAGAGTACTTTTTGCAGTGTTTTTTCCCTTGCTATAGTATCTGGTGTACTTATGTTCAAATCATTGCCTAAACTTCGGGGGTCATTTTGTAATTTTGTTTTTTTTTTTTTAAAGCATTTTCTCCAGTGTAGAGTACTCTTCATAACCCTAGCCACCCTGCCCTGCCTAGCCTAACCATCATAACCCTAGCCTCCCAACCATCCTAGTGTCATTGCCCATTTAACACCATGCCACTTCCTGCAGGCATTGTGCTTTTATATCTTCTTTATTTTTTTTTTTCCCCTAGACACACTTTCTCAGTGGTGTTCAAGCTGTCGTGAAAATGTTGATTTTTAAGACTGACCCCTTAGTGAACTCTGTACATTAACATAGTCCGGCTCGCTGGAGTAAGATGATATATTTCTTTGAATTTTAAATTCCACCACATTGTAAATTTTCTGGTGCAGTTGGTTTTATTTAGCAACACTGCAGAAATATTATTGCATGGGTATGTTATGGGTCATTTTTTAAAGGATTAAAAGAAAAAAAAAAACCCAACAACAAACCAACAACAGAAAGAACAGCTTCTGGAGGCATACCTCACTCTTATGCACACTGGGAATTTTACCTGTGCTCAAAAAGCCTATCTTGTGGTTTTTGTTTTTGCATTGTATGCAGTCAAAACAGGCTACTAAATTTCACTATCATATTTAACCACAGCAAGTGGCTTATCTGAACAGAGGCTCTGGGTGGGTTGACAAATCCTTTAAGAAGAAAAACCTCTACATCCCAAGCCTAAATAAACCACAGTGCTTTTATAGAATAATTGAGCAACACCAATCAACTACTTGGCTTCTGTCTAACCAGTTTGAAATAGGTACTGTGATTTTTACTTTCCTCCAGTCTGCTTTTAA
The DNA here is from genome assembly GCA_013399135.1 of Heliornis fulica. Classification (NCBI taxonomy): domain Eukaryota; kingdom Metazoa; phylum Chordata; class Aves; order Gruiformes; family Heliornithidae; genus Heliornis; species Heliornis fulica. Next base: position 505,407 of record VXBZ01001748.1, on the reverse strand, counting down.
AATCTTTATGTAAAAATTATTATTGTGCTCCAGTGCTCCAGTGGTGGAGCACTGGAACAGGTTGCCCAGAGAGGTGGTGGATGCCCCATCCCTGGAGAAGTTCAAGGCCAGGCTGGATGAGGCCCTGAGCAACCTGATCTAGTTGGGGGTGTCCCTGCTTCTTGCAGGGGGGTTGGACTGGGTGACCTCTGGGAGTCGCTTCTAACCCTCATCATTCTATGATTCTAATTATTTTAAAGTCTGCATCCCCATCCCTGCCCTATAAGCAAGCTTTTGGTGGAATTAAGTCCATACAATTGCTTGGCTTAACTCCTGAAGTGTGCAATACCTTTTAGGGTGATTTTTACTTTTAAATTGTATATGGTACTAGGAGGGTCTCCTTAATCATTCACTTACCAATGACTGCTATGACACGCTTGTAGCTCACATATACATACATCTGGGTAGTGATATCACAGGGTGCCCTGACACCCATCTTCAACAGCATCTTATTTTTTTGCTGCACTGACTTCAGGAGGCAAATTTAAATCTTCTGAGGATGAAAGACTGATTTACAGATAGCACTGAGCTGTCAGATTAGAAACTGCTTTTGCATCTCATTGACAAACAAGAGGCTTTGCCTTGAAGTTATTGTCCAGTCAAAACATTTTTAAGTTCATACTGTATTTGCAGTATGTTGTATGGAAGGTATAATGCAGCTGTGTAACCTTAAGCCATGTAAGCTCCAGAGCTTAGGGAAGGACTGTAATGGTCCAGTTACAAACAGGAAGAAGTACAGAACTCTTTATCAACAGCAAATTCAAGTACTGTGGAGGATAAGCCTTTTTACCCTAACTGGGGGAAAGAAAAAAATCTGAAGGAACTCATTTGGCAGCTTGACACTGTTGCAAATACAGAATTTTGCTACTTTTTTATAAACACTGCATCAGCATAAATCAGTTAGCAGTCTGAGATCTCCTTGCAGTCTTTCTCTAAGATTTTGCTCACCCTCCCATCCTTTACTCCTCTGGCTTAAAGTACTGAAGCTTTCATCCTGTTTGTAGACCTGTGCTCTTATTTTAACTTTTTTGTTCCCACAGTGACATATACTGGAAACCAAGTTGACCTGTCCTTTTTGTAGATTTAAATTTGGAGTGAGTGGAGAGTTAAATTCCACTCAAACTCACTTGTTCTCACTTTCTTAGTGTAAGAAATACAACCTGGAAGAGGCATGTACAGACAAATGGCCTTGCTACCTGTACAGTTAAATATAGCATGTTCATTGCAAATCTTCATGTTAGTGTTGCTGCAGCAGCAGGAATCCCAAGCAGGATAGTCACTTTCTCTTAAGATACAGCTTGAGTGGCATTTGCACATAAAAATGTTGCTGCTTTTTTGTTTGTTATCCAAGTTCCAACTTCTCCCATGTAAAAACCTCTCCAGAGCCTAAGTTAGGGTTTACCACAATTCCAGTAATCTTCAAGTATGGAATTACATCTGGCCTGTTTCAAACAGGAAGGTGTTTGTAAATCATGTTTACAAAGTGTAGTTTACTACAAATTTTTAACTGATTTCTGATCAGCGCTTTCACAATGCTTTCATCTTGATATGTTTCGTGATTCTGATATGAAATCATTTAAGACTTGAAAAAAACCCCATGCATCATAAAACTCAACCTTTTTTTTTTTCCACACAATGTCTTCAGTAGACAGTGACTTCTGGATTCAGACCAATCAATAAAGGGGATCAGTTCTCCATTTGCTTTTCCTGTGTCTCCCTCTTGTTTTGCAGCATCACGCTATGTTCATGAGAACAGGCTAAATGTTTCCCCTCAGGGGTGCTGCAGGGTTCCAAGGTCTTGAACTTAAAAACAAACCCCAAAACTTTAAAGCTTGGCTGTCGTGTTAGAGCTCTATTTTTGCTTCCTAACTTGCTCTGGAAAAAGCTGTTCTGGCTTCAACAAGTATCTACTGTAGAAAGCCTGACTGCCTCCTCTGAGCTTACTAGCAGAGCTGAAGCTGCTAATGCTACTGCTGTAAATAAACCTGCAATTAACTTCAAGGGTTGTACCAACCAGCTGAAGTTCATACAACTGAGAGGTTAAACTAATGCTTGGGTAGTGACTAGAGTTACAGATCACTTCACTATCCCAGCAAAGTGTGGATTTGATAGTGAAACTTCTGGTTTAATTCTCCTCTGTGTTTAACATTGAGCTTCCCTGCAGAGCAGAACCAAAACATTCTCTGTTGTGTAAGCAGACTGTTTGTGCTAGATTCACACAAAGACATATAGCTTACAAGCCTGAGGGATTGTACATACCATCTTTTCCAAGAGGCAGCCCCAGTATTCTAGCACTGACCTGTCCAGGAAAGGACAGCTTGTAGCATTTGGTGTGCTCTTGGCTGGGGCACAGTAGCCACGTGTTTTATTTCTGACACCATCTCTGGTTTGGTAACAGTCTGCCCTGGATGAACCCACCACACAGTCTCAGCTCTCCTCTGAGAGGGCTTGTTCTATCTTTGGATGCAAAATGCTCTGAAGAAAACCACTTGGTCTTCAGGCAACCTGTCTGCAAAGGACACAGAGCTACAGCTCTGCCACAGCATGGGTACAGGCTGGGAAATGCCTCTTGATGTTGCTCCATACTGAAATGTAGCACTGACAGAAGTACAGACCATTGTGCTAGCCAGCATCTAAAGCATGAGACAAGTCCTGCCTGTCTCTTTCTTATAATCAGAATAACTTTTTCGTAACTTAGAATAACCAAGTTTTGAAACAGAATACTCCTCTGACCAGTCAGGAGTATCAAATGATTAATCCAACTTAACTACCAGGCTGGACTTGTAACTTTGCTGGCAGTCAAGACAAAGTTAAATCACTCTAACCATGGACACACCACAAATTTACATAGTTAAAATTTCACAACTTTATTTTGGGCTGTTAGGCAGGAGCAGCCCTTCTTGGTAAGCAGTCCTTAAACTCCCTGCTGCTGTTCCCCTGGAGAACTGCAGCAAGCTGGTCACCAGCTGCTCATACCAACCAACTCTTGCTGCTGCAGCCACCTCTAGGCTGCACTCTGTGGCCAGACCTACTTGGAGCCCTTTCTCCTCTTGGCCAGCTCAGCTAGTTCCTCTTGGATATGCTGGACAGAAGCAGCATCTCCTTTCTTCTGTGCCTGCTTGAGAGCCTCTTTGTACACTTGTTTTGCTTGCAGGAAGTCTTCTGTAGCAGGAGAAGGAAAGTGGCACAGCTAGCCAATGACATCACCCATTTTCAGAGTCCAAAGGACATGCAAAAGACTACAGAGAATACCTCAAGGACCAGGGAGGTTCAGAAAACATGCAGCATATAATACCAACTATAAGAGCTAGACAGCAGTGATGATGACAGGACAAGGTGCTGCTTCAGCACTAACATCCCACAGAAACAAGTCTCAAGCATGGCTTCTGTCCTCTTGGAACAAGTGGCTGTCCATAGAGGACAAGGGAAACAGGACCCCCTGAGAAACCTTTGAGTCAGAGGCACTAGTCCTGCATTTCTCTCAGACAAGATCCTTCAGCAACTGAATTCAACCTGAACACAGCACAGTTTGCCTATGTGCCAGCACACCTAACACTTAAACTAAAACCAGTAACACAAAACCAGTGCTATGGTTCAATCCCACAATACCAGGATCTGCAGCCAGCACAAGCACAGCAACACAGGCTGGACATTTACCTACCTCTGTGCATCAGAATTGCTGCCAGGTTGTTCAGCACCATGTGTTCCTCAGGGTGCTGAGTCACCTTTGCCAGCTCAGCTGCCCTCTTCACACAGGAGTACGCCTCATCGTAATGCCCCTGAGCATCCAGTACAGTTGCCAAGTCATTCATCAGGACCACAGTCTGCACCAGGACAGAAAAGGAAGCCTCAGAACAAGACTTTTATAGAAGTCTGGGACAGCAGGAGGAGCACATTCGTACCCATCACAATAGTAAAGCTATTTCCCAGAGCTTTCAGCAAGAAAGTGTCTTATACTGACATATATATATATATATTGCATGCTCATTGCTCCTGGCAGGAAAACAGAACCTATTTCAGTGCTTTGTACAGCTGGTGCCAGCAAAGTTGTTTTTAAAGCTGCCTAATTCCCTTGATTAGCTTTTCCTTCCCTAGGAGTCCAACTAGCATTGCCCACATCACCTGTGGATGAGTCTCTCCCTGAACATCATTTGCTATCTTCAGAGCCTTCTCATACATTTTTTGGGCCACAGGGAGCTGGTTAATGCTTAGGAGGTAACGAGCATAGGAGTCCAGGCTCATCCCCAGCAAGAGACGGGTGTTGGCCTTTTCTTCAGCTGCAAACAGAAAGGAGTAGAAGTGATCACTTCTGCAACATCAAGTGTAAGTCTCCACCCTACAAGAGTAGGAAACTCACACAGTGTGAAGACAACAGCATGACATGAAGATAGTGTTTAGGCAATATGGAAAGCATCAAGGGGAACAGAGGAAAGATCATGAGAAGCATCTGGCAGCCAAGGCAGTCCTACCTGATAGAACATCCTCAGGCAAGTCCTCTTGCTTGGCAATCTTCTCCTCCAAGGTCAGGATGCAGAACTCGTAGCCAGCCAGGGCCAATTTGTGCCTGTAACATGCAACAACAAAGTTGTTGCAGAAGTTCCTTCTGTCCATGAAGGGATGAATGCAAATACCTTCATTCTCCATTCTATGGGGGTCTGTAAGACAACTTTTCTCCTTCACCAGATCCCTTTACCCCGAGAACCCACTCCTCCCCAACAAGGCCAGCTAAGGGAGCCCATACTGATGCTCCAGAAGCTACATGTTACCAGCCACCAGCTGCTACAAAAGTCTTCTCTCCTGTGAGGAGACTTAAGACTAAAGGTCCATGTTCTCTAGGGCTCCTTCTGCCCTAAGCTGGGCAGGTCATCACAGCACCTTTATGTAGATGGCACCTCATCACATCAAAGCCTTCCCTGCCACTCTGCTCTTAAAGAGCCTCTGCTTGGCCACCACTACCCCGTGACGCTGAGATAAAGGCAAAAGATGTGTTTAGCAGGGAACTCACTGTTTCTGAGCAGCATAGATACTGGCCAGCTTGAGGGACATCTCAAGGATTGCATTGTCATCCTACCAGGAGGACATACAATGCAACTGTTATTCTTCTTGCATCTCCCCAGTAGAAACATTACCAGAGAACAAGTCTAGACCTTGAAAGTGCCCATCCCGTTGTTTCCAGAGCTGCCACCCCCTTAAAGGAAACTGAGAAGCTGGCAAGCTCATGGTTAGGATTGTCAGTTTCCAGTAGGACAAACTGCAGTCCAAGGATCAACCAAAGAGTTATTAATACTGCTCCAAAAGCCTTATCAGAAGAACATACCTCCTTCGTGTCCCCTGCAAGCAAATAGCTCATACTTGCTTTGTAGAGCTTTTCTGCCTGAAATGAGAATTGTGAAGAGGATAGTGAGGAATGACAACACTAAAACAAAAGATCTCTATGCCTTGCAGGAGCAGACTACTGGGAGAAGTCTGTCTCAATTAGTGGGATTTATATTGTATCTCAAGACCAGTCAGAAGCAAAAGACTACCACCAACCCATAGGGTCCTCTCAGTTTCTACTCTAAGACTCCCACACCAGTTCACCACATCTGTGTGCCCTTAGGGCTTTCCCTCACTCCCTCTGGGACACCCATTTAAATGTCTGACCGTGGCCTTTGACTGTAAGTCGTGTTCTTTCTCTTGCACACCACATCAGAACACAGAACTTAACTGTGAGAGCATCTTTCTTAGCATCATGTGCTCCATGGCACTGCAGTCCCAAGGCAAATTATTCTGCTTTACACCGGGAGACCCCTGCCTCACAACTCTGTCTGCAGCTTGGCACAGCACACTGCACCTCCACAATCCTGCACAAGACCTTGCACAAGATATCAGCCCCTTAATTTCAGAGGGAAAAAAACCCACACAGTTACTTACATTGTCCAACTCTCCCTGCATGAAGGCCACGTTTGCCATCTGGAAGAGACAGACAGTGCTGAAGCCCCATAAAGCTTGTGGGCACCAGCCTCAACATCACTGCTCTGCCCCTGCACGTGGTTAGTGTGATAGCAGGTCAAGAAAGGTCTCCTTCCTCTCTGCTCTGCCTTGGTGAGGCCACATCTGGAACATTTGTGACCAGCTGTGGGCCACTCAGTTCCAGAGGGACATAGAACTCCTTGGAAGAGTCTAGTGCAGGGCCAGGGAGATAATGAAGGGTGTGGAACACCTTCTGAGTACAGGCTGAGGGAGCTGGGGCTCTTGAGCTTGGAGGAGACTGAGGGGTGACCTCATTAACGTTTATAAATACATAAAGGGTGAGTGTCAGGAGGATGGAGCCAGGCTCTTCTCAGGGTTGGACAGGGCAAGGGGCAATGGGTCCAAGCTGGAGCAGAGGAGGTTCCATGGGAACATGAGGAAAAAACTTTTCCCTGTGAGGGTGACAGAGCCCTGGGCCAGGCTGCCCAGAGGCTGTGGAGTCTCCTTCTCTGGAGACATTCAAACCCGCCTGGACACGTTTCCGTGTGACCTGATCAAGGTGACCCTGCTCTGGCAGGGGG
>VXBZ01001748.1:468044-498338 GCA_013399135.1 Heliornis fulica | reverse complement strand
GGGCTGCCAGACGACCCAGGGCCCGCGGTACGGCGGCTGCCAGCATCGTTCCCCGCGGGCCCTTTAAAGGCTCGCCCGCGCCCTCCCCACGTGATGCGCGCCGCTGCGTCACCCGGGGCAAAGGGCGCCTGTTGCTATGGAGACGCGGCTGCGCGGGCCCAGGTAGGCCCGGCCCTGAATAGCTCCCTCGCGGCCCCGCGGCGCTGAGGGGATCCCCAGGGACCGCAGCGGGGAGGCGACTCCTCCGCTGGGGTCTGTCAGCCGCCGGCACTGCCCTGTGTGACCCTCAGCGGGGCAGCCAGTGCGGTCTCCTCCGGCGGGAACCGCTTTAAGGCCGCGCGGGGCCGCTCCAGGCCAAACCCTCTCCCGCCGCCGGCTGCGCGTTCCCCTCCGCGGGCCGTGTTGATACGGGAGGAGGCGGGGGGGCACCGAGAGACACCCGTGCGGGTCTGGGGAACCGGAGCGTGCGACCGGCGCGCTGCCAGCGCTGCCCTTTGCTTGGCCTTCCCGTTGTAGGGGTGAGATAAGAGCAGTGCCCGGGGAAACCACCCTCGTGCCGTGTCTGTGGTGGCCTCCCTGATCTGCTGTCTCCTGCTCCCTTCTGCCTTGTTTCAGCCATGAGGCCAGTGCCAGTGAGATGGATGGTACCTTGCCAGCAGTAGCAGAAGAGCTCTTGAAAGAGATCAAAAAGGCTTTTGAGGAGACCTCGCATGGTATGTAAGGAAGAGCAGGACCATCCCAGTAGGCTCTGGGATGGTAACACTGGCGCTGTCGGTCTCTCCTTGCCCCTTCTGCAGGATCTGCCCTGTAAGAGCTGGCAGAGGGACATTCAGGAGGGAAACATTGTGTCAGGCGTTTCCAGCTTTTGCCTGGAGGCAAGGTGAAGGGGTTTGAAGCACAGGCAGTGGGGAGCAGCCCCTTCTCATAGCCCCTTTCACAAATTGGACACAGGTCCTGGGGCAGTGCTGCTTGCTTAGAGCTTGTAGTGTAAATAGTTCCACTTGAGGGGTGATAATTTACATACTTGTAGGTAGGCGTCTTGTTGCTACTCTACTGCTGTTTTTATAGACTTACATTTCATTTTATAGTCTAAAAATCTAGAGCTGAAGGGGAAATATTCATAAAAAGAATAATGTTTTGTGACTGACCTGCAGAGGGTGTTGTGTTAGTGATCTCAGGGCAAAGAACAACTTTCCCGTTCCTTGAATGAAGCGAATATAAGCCAACAGTTAAATCGTGGCCAATTCCAGCAGCTAGTTAAGTATGATTACCTTCACTGCACTCTGGGTTACAAATGTAGTTCTGTAATCTGTGCTAAAAGAGTATTTCTGTGTTTACTTGATAAGTAGCCAGAATGGTTCTTTCCACAGAAAGTGACTAGTTAAGGAATGTTTTTAATCGCACTTCAGAGCAGTCTGATCACACATCTGAGTGGGGAATGGGCAGAGGTTCAGTGTCTGACCTGTCTGAGTGACCACATTGACAGCTTTTTGGCATACTTGCAATATGACTCCTGCCAGGTTAGGGTAGATCCAAAATCTACATGTGACTCTAAAAAAAGATTTATAAATAATGTTGTAAACTAAGAAAAAATAAATCACCATTTTCCTTCTCCTTAAAGCACCAAAATGGTACCGAGACACACACTAAGGCACGACTGGAAACGTATTGATGGACTGCTTTGGAAAATAAAATTACAATAATGTTGGAAAAGTTAAACCAACAGTGCAAGTCATAGAAAATATTGTGAATTGTTGGAACAATTGTTGGATTTTAAAGTCATAAGCCATGATCTTCCAGTGGAATACAGAACCATAGTGTGCTGTGTTCCATTAGTGATAACAGAAGCATCAGATTGGATGATCAGAGTGTAAGCTGTTAGCTACAACAAGCAGGCTAATTTTCTGAAGTGTAATTTTCTGTCTTAACAAGAAATATGTCTTCTAAGAAGCGAAGACATGTTTCTGTGTGCTGTATTTAAAGCTATAAACTAGTGGCGCCCTGAAAGACTATACTGGGAAAAGAACAACATTTTCAAAGTTTTGATGCCAGAGTTCTCAACTCGTGCCAGGAGAGTTTCAGGGAAACCAATAAGCCACTTCTTAAAGCGGCAGAGGAAGATGTTGAGGCCACATGCCTTTTCTTGCATGCTTTTAAATGTAGGATATCACAAAAGTAAGTATTTTTGGGCTTCCACATTTCTTTTTAAAATGAATCCCGTGGTTCTGGGTGTATATTTAATTGCTGTACTTGATAAGTGCCTTAAAGCTACCATAGCAGATTGTGTTGCTGCTCTTTGTTGCTTTCTGGTGGCTTCAGAGGATGGCTGCAGCACTGCAGTCCTGTGTGGACTCTGTGGGTACATTAGGGGGACACTGAACTCCCTGTGATGTGGTTGTCTCACAGTTGGGAAGAAAAATAACGCTTTGTTTTCTTTTTGTTGCAGTCCCTGATGACCTGCTGCTGGGGTAAGTATCTTTTCCTTCAGTTCTTGTCCCAAGTGCTTTGATGAAGGGCAGTTGATTATCTGCTCTCATAATAGTACTGATATTTTTTTTTCTGTGTTTGGCCAGTACATGTTTCTCACGTGGAGTTGCTACGTGGTTTTGCTGGTAGTGGAAATGAAGGTCCAAAGAGAACCAAGGTCTCTCAAGAGTTTTTGTCCAGAGATTCATGAAATTGTCCTGATGAATCACCTGTGATGACTTGCTCTAATTTGTGCGGATTGATTAAACATGCTGAAACCCAGAATGTTTAATGCAAGCTCTGAGTCCACCCTGAAATCTGGAATGAGTTTTCCATAAGAGTGGACTGTGTTTCAGAGTGATTCATGGCACTGCAGTGCTGCATCTACACGGTGTTCATATCACTGTGAGCACAGCAGCATCCTGAGATCCTTTCTGTTTGAGTCATGGCACGTGTGATAGAAAGGGAAAAGTGAACATATCATCTCTCTGCACAAGGGAATTGTTAACTTGAAGATTAGCCTGAGAGTTTCTTCTGTTTACAAGAAGCTTCAGGTCAGCTTCCCGACCTTGTGCAGTCATTCCCAAGCAGTATCCTAAGAGAGATGAGTTTCACAACTTCTTCAGCCCTCACTGATTGTGTTGGAGGTAGACAAAAGGCACCATCACAGTAGAAAAGGCTTTTCAGATTCATCTTTAACTTTGTGTTCCTGCCTGCCTGTAACTTAACCGAGAAGTCACTGGGAACCCTTCAGGGCTTAATACCTTTGTATCTAAAGTTATCTAACATAAAGCTTGTGAAAGGTATGCTTGCTGGCTACCTCTTCTGAGACCACAGTGGCCTTTGAAGGGTGAGATTGTATTTGACAAGTCTCATAACTTTTTGATACCTTCTTGTCATAAAAGAAAGGAGGAAAGAAATTCCCTCGTTAAGTTTAATAATGGTTGGGTGGTGACTCTTGGCAGTCAGATTTCCATCAGTTCCCTGTGACCAGCAGCTCAGAAGCATTCTGATTTAATTTCTGAATCTCTTCCAAATCTCTGAAGCCCTTGAATTTCCTTCTAGCATTCCCCTTACTTATTTCCTGTTAGACTGATCAAACTGTAAACATGAAAAAAAAGATTTCCCCAAATTTGAAAGAGTTACTGAAACTCATTAAACTCAGCCCCCTTATAGTCCCCAACCTAATCATTAAGGAATGTCTTACGTTCAGTGTTCCCCCACCCACCTCCTCTCAGTCCTCAGATGAAGCCAATCCTTACTGCCTTGAGTAAGGAAGCCAATCCTTACTGCCTCGAGTCTCTGCAACTGAATTTGTGGTCTTCCTGGAATAAATCTGTCTGCTTGGCTTGTTATCAATGAGATTGACTCAGACACGTAGGTCAGCCATGCTGCTGAGACACCAGGGCTTTGCCTTGGCTCTTTGTGTCTTCACTGGAGTTGGAAATGTTCCTCTGCTTTCTCCTGTTCTGCTCATGTACAATCATTTCATCACTGCTGATTTTCTTGTTGTTTAGCCTTGTAACTAACCTAGACTACACAGATTTTTCTCAGTGGATAAAAGGTCTTTAAAGTTAACTGAGTTGCCCCATAGCTCTTTGGAGCACATCAAGAGCAGTTGAATATACAGGTACAGAATAACTTTGAAGCCTATGAGCTGTTTGGACAATAGACTAAAGAGACAGATGTCCATATTTGATATGCAGTTTATTATATACCCTTGCACAGCAGGGGATGTGCTGACAGTGAGTCTGTAGATGGAAATTACTGTGCCTTCAGGACTCACTGTTCTTTATTTTTCCTCTTGCTGGCATGAAATTTTGCAGCACTGAGCACAGCAGCAGCCAGGTGCCTTCATGGACCAAGGCTGAGGAGAGAGCTGGGAGGTCTGAGTGGGATTTTGCAAAGAAATATGGGACTGTTTGGGAGCAGCTTGGAAATTTGGAAGTTCTTTCAAGAAAGTAAAAAAACGGCTCCAAATAGCTGGCAGAATAGAGGCTGTCCTTAAGTACTGAGTCCTGGGATTTTCCCAGAGGAGCAGGGCAGGGATTGATGGTCACTTGGTGAAAGCCAGGTGGGAATGACAAATACACTTCATTGCTTGGTAGCACAATTAATGGAGTTATAACTGGTGGGATTTTGAGAGACAGTGGGAACCTTTGGCTACAGGCCTTCTAGACTCCCCAGGGCTAAATCCTATGGATTAAAGCTAAGCCAGGTGCTCTCCTTTTGTGATGTGACTTAACTAGAGACATCTTCTGTTCCAGGCTGAAGTTCATATTTGGTCCATCTGCTGTCCCAGCTTTGGATCTGGTGGATCAGCGTTCAGTGACCCAGGTCACGTCCCCCAGCGGAAGGACTGTTTACCAGGTACACAGGGGGTTCCCCTTCATTCCCACTTTGTGATGACTGCCTGGTGATGTGTGAGCCAATATTTTCCTACCTTGCAGAACACTTGGATAAACTTGGAGAGAATATCAGTGTTTTACAAACTCCTAAAGTGATACTGGAGAGCAGTAGCCACACACTAGAATTAGAACAGCATGGTACACTACTATTTTCCTTGTGGCTCCCAGCCTGACAGAGACAATTTCTTGCATGCTTGTGGGTATCACAGTCAGAAAGAAGTTTTCCAGGGTGGCTAATTTTGCTTTATTACTTTCACCCTCTCCAGCAAAAGCAGTTCTTCCTCTTGACAAACTGGATACAGTTGAGTGTTATCTGCCATCGCTGCATTTCTTCCCCTGTTGCACTCCAAATCCTCAGTGTCCTGAACACTCTTGACCTCCACTTGGCAATAGGATCCTTGCTGCCTGGGAGGAAGCAGTGCAGGCCAAGTCCGTGGGTTTCATTCTTGTGCAGTGGAGCCAAGTCTGAATCAGAGAAAGATCTTCATCAAATGGCATTTTAGGGAGCTGAACTTAGCCCTGAAGGTCAAACTCCTCTTACAGCACAAGAATTTGTAATGAACCTGAGGCTTATTAGGAGGAGAGGCACTTCTTTATGATTTTTTTCTGTGATGTGGACAATCCCTTGCTCTTCTGTGCCCCAGCACCAGTGGCATTCCTGTTGGGGACAGTCTGTCTGTCCTGTGAGCTGCTGACCAGCTGCATCCAGCCCTTGTGGTCACAGAGACACTGTGTGCTGTGCCCCAGTGAAGGCTCTAGCGAAGCAGTGGGACCCTGTACCTGTAGGATTTTGGTGAAGAAACATCCAGTTCCTTCTGCTTTGCTCTACTAACCCCCTCAAATAGCATAGTCCCCCCCACATTGCTGAGTTTGGTACTGTGCCTTCCCAAATGCCAGGGAAGGGGGAATCTCTTTGCTTACTGTTGCAGCTGCTAAGAGAAACATTTCCAAGCATCCTTCCTGCAAAGGACCTTCTCTCCCTCACTGGAGGTGCTGAGATGCTTTGGGGTCATCTAGGGTAAGAGAAGGGCTGTTCAGAAGTTGCCTTGCTTGATTTGTCTTTATTGCTTCTGGGGCCTTGGAGAGGACATTGGCCCCTCCAGAGAGGTATGATTCACACACACACAGGAGTCAAGAGCACAGCATTTGATTTGAGACAGGGGCTTGTCTGTGGATATTTGCTAAAGCACAAGAAGCACTGCTTCCAGGACCCTCAGACAGCAGCTGCCTCAGTAATTGAATGCTTAAAGGCTTTTCTTTTTTTTACTGTTGCTTGGCTGAGTGTGCCACTGGACAGAGAGTGGTCACATTCTCCTTGCAGAGCTTTGTTGGGCTGTGCAGGGTAAGGCAGAGCTTCACAGGCTGGGGTGTAGTCTCATCCTTCACTTTGTGTGAAGGATGAGTGAGACTGCTTAGAGTCTTCCCAGGGACCCTAAACATGTGAGGCTTTTCTGCAGCATGGCAGAGTTATCTGCATCTTAATATTCATCTCTTAGATGCTGGAAGCCTCCTGAGACACTGAGGAGTTCAGAGAAGCACAGCAAGAGGGCTTTGTTGTGCTGGCTGCTGCCCTGACACCCTGTCCTGGTCCTGGCAGGGTTGCTGTGGATCAGTGCTGCTCAGACTGTGTGTTGTGCAGCAAGGCAGGCACCCCTCCATACTGCCAGGCCTCTCCCCACTGAAGTGAGGGGCCAGAAACTCCTGCTGGAGTCAGTCCTGCAGTCACCAAGTGGGAGCTGGTTGATTAATATGTACTGATGGCCTGAACAGGTGGCTCAGCTGGTGCACGGAGGAAAAAGAGCCTCTGGTTCCCTGTGGAGGAGGAACCCCTGGACAGAAGGGTCAGGGCTGGTCTCAGGGAGTTGATCTAGGACAAAGCCAGACTTCAGCACATTTTGGAGCTGATGTGTTTGAAGTGAATGGCCCCCCTGCATCACACAGGGTCTGTGCCTGTGTCCTCCCAGAGAGGCAACCTGCAGTCCCTGTCTGCAGGTGCTTCTCAGCAGCATTCCTCCATAGTGGAGCTCTGCTGCTGGCTAAGGCCATGCTGCTGAGTTCATTAACAGAGGAATCTGATGAGATATTTCTCTGGGGGTGTGAGCCTGGTCCCATTGTGAAATCCTTCTGTAGCACAGCTGTTGAGGCCAGAAACAAAGAGCAGAGCCTCCCCTGGGGCTGGCTGGAGCAGTGACAGGAACATAATCTGGGGCCATAGAAACCAAAACATGGAGTGGGATACTGCACTGAGGAGTATCTGGGAAGTGTCACTGGGTCTTACTCATCCATGTGTGTGTGCAGCATGGACACATATCCCAACTGGGTGCACTTCTCCCTCAGCAGAGAAGCATGCCCAGTGCAGTGGTGAGAGGGATTCCATCCCTGGCTGCATCCCTGGACACGTTCATCCCTTTCACATATTCCCCAGGAAGTCAGCTCCCAGATGTGGTAGGGCTGGAATGTGAGGTGGTGCTTTCACTTGCAGCTGGATCTGGAGGTCTGTTCTCATCGAGGTCCTATTGTGAAACTCCTTTAGGTCATCAGAGCCCAATCTGAGATGTTGATACTTCACAGGCTGAAATGCTGCTTGTGTTCTGTATCACCCAGCACATCCTAGATACTGCTCCAGGGAAAACACAGTCTGCTCAGACAGGCCCTGAGGCTGCAGCCTGAGTGTAGGCAGCTCTTGCCCTCAGGAACTGAAGTGGGGGATCAGAAAGAGCCCTCAGAGAAGTGAAATCTCTTGTTTGTCATTTAGTGCCTGGGCATTAACAGAGGAGTAGCACCAATGGGCTATTAAAGGGCTGATGTTACTCAGAGTTGTTAATCATCCCAGAAGAGCTTGTGTAGTACCTGCTCAGGGCTCTGTGAGCCTCACCTGCTGCAGAGGTGAGGGATGCTGGCTGGGGGTGGATTCAGCAGCTGGCAGTTGGGGCATCTGTTAGCAAGCCTGGCTTGCAGCAACACTGTGAGCTGTGGGAGTGAAGCCAGTTCGAGGGGGAGAGGCAGTGCTTTAGCCCTCTTGCCAACTGTCACTGCTCACATCCTGCACTTTTATTGGAGTCTTCTTTTTTATGCCTTTTTTAAATTAATTTCCTGGAACTGTATGGCAGCCTGCCCCACCAGGAAGGATTTAGAGCATCAGGTCCTGGCAGGGACTCTGGTGTATGCTGGTGGCAGTGGTAGCACTGGCAGGGCCACCACCACCACCACCATGGTGATTTTTCCATGCTGTGCTGCCAGCAAGCTCCTGGAGATGAGGGCAGTAGGAGGAAATCTCACAGCATCTCAAGGCAAAGAGAGCACCTCAATGCCTGGCTTGGGTGCAGCTGGCCAGAAACAGAGACACCTTTTCTCCTGGTCTTTGGATTTTAGATTCTGCCTTATTAGGCAGAAGCTGCATTCTTGCCATTTAGGTCAGGATGGGGGAACACTAAATGCAGCCCAAATCTGGCAGTGTCTGTGTCTTCCCCCCCCTCCTCAAAGGAAAACACTTCTGAAGGAAAGGCACCATCAGAATACTTCATCTTGGAAAAAAACAATCAAAGGGGCTAGAGAAAAACAAACTTATCACAAGTGAAACAAACTCAGCCTGGAGTATAAAGAGGGTCCAGGGCAAAGGCCAGATGGAAAAAAAAGAATGGTTTACCCTGGAATGGGAATGTGAGTCTTGTGTCCTGAATCTTCTGGGAGGGAGGGGGGTTATGGGGTGCTTCTGTGGGAGAGTTTGGTTTGTGGATGTTACCTGTTGGGCAGGGGGTGCAGAGAGAGCTCCAGGGCCTGGTTCCCCTTCCAAGTGCAGCTCTGGCCTGGGAGGGACAATGTACCTCTGGAGGGTCTTGGGAGGGCCAGGGGTGTCCTGGAGGGGAGCAGCACTCTGCAGAGCTCCTCTGGCTTTTCACTTCTGGTGTTTGTCTTTGGATTTTGGTGTAAGTGTGCCACAAACCCAACCAGAATCTATAGCCTCCTATAGGAGAGCAGTATGGTGAGCCATCAGAGAGCCCAGGGGCTTGTGTGTGGAGAAGGGTGGTGGTTACATCCACAGAAATCCCACCATTCTCTGGAATATCCAGGAAGAGTTAGTGCTGTCAGTAGCTGTCAAGGCCAGAGCCAACACAAAGGACTTGCTCTCACCATAGCAGATACAAGGCACATCAAAACTCAGAGGTAATTGTGTTTTGGCCATGGGGTGCACCCAGTTTAGGCCTCAGAGCATTAGTGAAGCCCATGCTATTGAGAGCAGGATTCTGCTTGAAGTCTGCAAGTGTTCTGCTGCTGCAGACCCTGCCCTGGCAATAGGAGAGGGCAGAGCAGTTGGCTTTTAAAGTCACTTTTTAAAAGCTGTTTTCCAGTCTTGAAGGAACCAAAAGAGAAAGAATCCCTAGGTTGTCTTTCCTGTAGCATGCAGTCAGTTCCAGCAGCTCACAGATTGCCTGGCAGCTTCTGCATGCTGGAAACAAATGCTTCCCTCACCTGGTCCTGCATCCTGTGCCCCTGGTGCAGAGGGAATATGCCTCAGTACCAGCCTTGCAGGGGAACAGCATGTGGGAAAAGGAGGCCATGCTGTTCCCAAACCAGACATGGGGCAGGGAGGCTTCTTCTCTGGAGACTTCAATTTTGTTTATTCAGACAAAACTGGATTCCAATAGCTGCAGCTGGTTTTGGGAGCAGAACAGCAAGAGCCTTTGCAGCCTTCAGCCACTGGATCTAGTTAGAAAAGACCTCACTGTGAGTGCTCACTGCTGCTCTCCCTTCCATCCCTGCTCTCCCTTCCATCCCCAGGCCCTGTGGTGGCTCTGGATTCACAAATGGGCTTTCTGTGACTTGTCTTAGTCATCTTCAAGTACCCTGTGTCTGCCAGTACTGCAGGAGGAAGCTCACTGGAGGCAGCTCGCTGTGCTCTCAGCTTTGGGACACCAGGGAGGGGACTCTGTTAACACCACTGCCCTTTACCTGCTCTCCCAGCACCAGCCAGGTCTTGGGAGCTGAGGCATGTGGAGGGGAGTACTTCTCCACCTGGAGGGAGAGAAGCATGTAGAGACTGTGAAGAAGCTGAGGAGCCTCAAGCAGAGACAGGTCACTGCAGTGTTTGGGGACACTTTCGTATTGTGACACTTGCTTGCCAGCTGCATGTTGTGGGTCATTGTTGAGAGGACATCAGTCCAGGTACAGGCTACTTTAGAGCAATTAGAAATGAAGGAGGCCTCTGACACCCACCCCCTCCATGTGCCTTTGTTTCAGGTCCTTGGAAGCTCAGGCAAACTCTACACCTGCTACAGTTCCTGCCACTTCTGCACATGTCCTGCTTTTGGGTTTACTGTACTGCAGAAGAGTGAGAGCCTTCTGGTAAGCTGTCTGCCTTAACCTGGGACAGGGAGCAGGGCAGAGGGCTGTGCTCTGCTCCTTCAACCTGGGCAGCATGAAGTCCAAGGGAGCAACCAGAGGAGTGCTGAGTTGGCCAGGCTGTGCCTGACCCACTGTGGAATCTGGCCTCTGGGAGTCCTGGTATTTGGGTGGAGCTAAACCCTACAAGGGCCAGGGAATGCTTTTGTTCCTAATTACGTGTTACTGCTGCGACTTTCAAGAGATGAATAATCCCTGGTCTCTTGGAATAAGGGCTGCTGGTGCTAACAGGGCTGTGTGTGGAGTCTGGCTGCTGCAGTGGTGCAGTTCACCTCAGCTACCAGTGAGGAAGGGCTCAGGGTAACCAGCTGTACTGCAGGTGGGGGGAGGGCAGCAGGGAGCCAGTGTCACATCCCTGTATTACATTGTCCTGATGGCAGAACTGACCTGAGGCAGCCTGTGCAAGGGCTCAGTGTGCCAAGAGGGAGCCACGTTCCTGGGAAGGGTGAGAGCTTCATTAGACCCATTTGGGCCAGGATGGATATTTGTGGCTTCCAGATAGAGCATGACATTCCTGTGTTGCTCCTGCTGTTAACTTGGCTGCACTGTTATTTGCAGTGCAAACACATACTTGCTGTCTACCTCAGTCAGGCCATGGGAGCCTGCCAGAAACTGTCCGTCTCTGAGGAGCAGCTCACAAGCATCTTACTGGCTGAGGAAGAGGATGAATGATGAAGGATTTGGATCACATATGGATGTCCTTTCTGTGTACCCTCCCAGCAGCATAGCTGGCATTTGTCAGCCTTGTAGATATGACAAATGTTCATCATGGCTGGGAGGTTTCTTCCTGTGCTGCAGCCAAGTGTGACATTAATTAGCAGCCTTGCACTTAATAAATGTAAGAAGCCTGAGATTAATTAATAAATGTAAGAAGCCTGTGTTGACTTCAGTTTCATTTATTTAGGCTATTCTTGGGCTTTCTGAAGCTCTGTGAACTAATCTGACACTGTGTGCTTGTGATGTGGGGCTGCAAACAGTCCAGGAGGGCTCTTCGTGACCTGTGAGACCTTATAACCCCTTGTGCTCTGACCCCACCGCCCGCCTGTGCCCGTGTGGCTTTGTGGAGTTGGCCTCAGAGCTGGCTGCTCAGAGCAGTCTCTGATTCATCATTGCCATACCTGTACCAGGGACTAGGGCAGGGACCCCTCAGCACCTCGAGACTGATGGCAGGCCTGTGCTCCTGTTGTCTTTACCACAATACAGGATACATCACCCTGAGCTGCTGTGCTTTTAAATCGACCCATTTCACACCTCATGCTGTCAGCTGAGGCAAGGCTGTCCATGGCAGACATGGGGCAAAGGAGACATCTGCTCCCCTGTCCCACACACCAGCCACTGAGCTGGGAATTGGCTCCTTCCAGGTCCACGACTCCCTGCCTGTACACCGAGGTCGAGCTCCTCGAGTACAGCGTGGCCTCGTACCATACACTGTGTGAACACAACACCACAAGAAATAAAGGGGCACAGGCTGAGCCAGGTTGTGTAGGTGGTAAATTAAGCATTTTGTATGTAAATAACAGTTACTGCAAGTACAAAATCTGAACAACATGAGGAGAACACATCCATCCTATGTACATCAGAGCAGTGACGAGTGACAGCTACGGCTGCACTCGCTACAGAAAGTTCCTCTGCCATTTTCACTTCACATTTTTATAGAAACCTTCAGAGTTGGGTGGTTTTATTTTTGAGGGGATACAAGGGAGGTGTCCTATTCTTATTTGACCTTGAAATGACTTTGGCTCAGATCCACAAAGGCATTTAATGTGCCTAAAGCCCACGGTGACCCAGTAGTTAATAATGGCTAACAACCAACCCGGTGGCACAGTCGTACTACGGCACCTCGCTCGCCCAAGGCCTAGGGATGGTAGTGGTGGTGCAAGCTGCCACACAGCCACGGGTGCTCCAGGGCCAGCTCTCTCTTGCAGCACTGTGTGTTTCACTCTAGTCGTCCTGTCCAGAGTTTGGTTGGTTTTCCAGCCAGTGGGAGGAGAGAGATTCCATTCTTTGTTGGAAGGATAAACGTGGCTTGTAACCACTTTGCAACAGTGCCAGACCTGCAGGTGAAACCCCGCTCGTTTCCAGCCCTGATTAACAGGAGGAACACGGCCAAAGATAATACAGGAGGGAAGGAATGAAAGGAGGAGAGAGTCAAACCCTGCCCAAATGGCAGGAGGTGGCTACATGTGTTAGCTGGACTATGACCAAGGCAGATGCAGCAAAGCTGAATGGGGCTGTTAAAGGCAAAACACGTGGGACAGTAACTTCAACTATTCAGATTTTTCTTGGAAATGCCAGTATCTGAGAGACAGAGCCGTGTCTAAATCTGGACATTGCATAAACATGTACAAAGCCATTCAGAGCTCACTGGTGATTCACCAAGGTTTGGGGCTGGATCCTACAGCTGAGCTGCTACACACAGAGTAGGGAACTCCATCAGCCATCCTCTGGCTGTGTGGTGGGCCCCAAGTCACCCCCACCGCTGCTGCCTGCAGGTCACACCAGCTGGCACGGCTGATGCTGCAGGAACGGGATTTCTTCAGATAAGTGTTTCAGCTTATTTTTACACCATTTTTGTCTTTATAATAAGCCAGAGAAATTAAATTCTCAGGGTCTTCTATTAGACCCCTTTTAGTGCAATGCAGTTAAAAAAAAATAGCTGATTTCTAGACGATTCAAGTACAGTTCATCAGGGACAAACTGCTCCAGGCATCACAGTCCATCCACTATCCTCCAGGAACTGGCTGTGTTTAAACTTCCTTCCCTGCCACCTGGCTCCCAAAGGCCTGCTCCCTGGCTGCCTCCCTGCATGGGTTACTGCTGCAAACTGCATTTCTGCATCCTTGTGCCGACCCCACGGTGAGAGCGATGGTGCCACTTTGTCACGCAGGAACCTTCAGGCCAGTCACCTCGATGGAGGTCTGAGCAAGGGCAGCGCTGTCCCTGGACCACATTCATCAGGGAGGGAGGCTGTGTGGTGTTTTTTCTGACTCCCCTCCCTCTTCCTCTCAGTTGTAGGATGGAACTGCCCTGCAAAATAAAAGGCATTCCAGAAACGCCGGTTCTCTACAGCAGCCGTCTCACAGCCTGGAGGAGCGGAGCTCACACTTCAGAAACCAACCTGCTGCTCTTCCCACCTTTGTGTGTCACAGTTATGTATTCAATCAGGTGCAGTAATTAATTACTGAGCTGTGGTTGCAGAGAGTCACTGAATTCCAGCAGGAATGAAGACAGCTCCGTTGTTGAGGGGGCTTTGTCCTCGCAAAGGGCCAGGGCTCCACAGCTCACTGCAGCGGCCGGGCTAGACCATCTGCAGGGTGAGCCCCTTCCCCACAGAGCTTGGCCAGAATCAGGTCACAAGGCAAAGCATTCTGGTTTCTCAAGCAGATAAGCTCCTTTCCAGCTCCTCATTTGCTACTGAGGCAGGTTGGGATTAAACAAAATACAAAAATAAAAATCACAAGTAGAAAAAAACCAAAAGCACTCGCAGCTTCTGGGGGTTACTGGGCTACGGAGGAACCCCAGCAAGATCAATTTTTAGGGATCAGGTGAGCTGCAGCATCCAGCTGTCCCAGCTAAAACCTGCACTTCTGGAAGTGCTGTGAGTCTGTCAAGGGTTGACATGGGAGCAAAAATCATCTATTTGTAGCACTCATGTCACCAAGGGAGTGTTTGCACACACCTCGGTGGCTCGGGACCAGCCTGGCTGGTCCATTAGGGATCTTCTGCCTTTCACAGTTTGATAGCTGGAAACAGATTTGCAATCAAATCTGAAGCCCTGGTCTGCACCAACCCATAGAGCACAGTGATTTAAAAACCATAACACTGCTGTTCTAAGACTTCAGTCAGCTCTGTCCTAAAAATCTCTCTCTTTCACTAGGGCTTCTATACTGCGGCCAAAAATAACTGGCCAGTTCTCATCTTGTTTTCCCATCAACAGGGTCACATCCCTCAGAGCCTGGAACGCAGATTCAGTTTCACACCAGCAACTGGGCTAAGTAAGACGGTTTTCCCATCAGAGAATACTAGCTGCATCAAACAATTGATGGAATAATTAGGGTATTACCAAAGTGCTGTCAAGTATGGACTTAAAGAACCCAAAACCAGACACAAAATTATTACTCTTAAGTGAACCAAAAGATTAAAAAAACAATAATAATAACACCAACAATAATTAAAGATCCTAGGATTGACACGAGCAGCACAATTGGGGACACAACCCCCAGCAAGTGGCTCTTCCACAGTCAGTGTCTGACCTGGAAGGGAAACGCAGGGCGATGACCAGCACTCTCACAACCTGGCTTTGCAGTCGAGGGTGAGCTGCACTCAGTCTCCCTGGTCAGGTTATTCCTCTAGGAGGCACTATGTTAATTAAAAAAAATAATAATAAAAAATAAAATACAGCTGCATAACTGCATAGTGGTCATCTCTGAGCGCTCCTCTCGGAGTTCACTGGGACTGTTCACGTCGGCACAGGGACGGGTAGTGTCAGGGACGGGCTGCAACGCCCCAGGAGCGGGACGTGCGCGGTCATACGGTCACAGAGGCTACTGGGGACTGGATGTTGGTGACAGTCAGGTGCTGGTTGTTGTCAGTGTTGCACTTGGGGATGTCGTCTGCCTTACAGAGGATCTTGGAAATGATCTTGCGGAAGGTGTAGCGGAAGTCCCTGATCCTGTAGGCATAGATGATGGGATTGATGACAGAGTTGGCATGGGAGAGGATGATGGCCATGTACATCACCCACTCAGGCTTGGATCTGGAGAATTCCTCGTGGAAGTGAGTGATGCAGTTCAAGATATGCAGGGGCAGCCAACAGAAGGCAAAAAGTCCTACAATGATGGCCAGAGACTTGGCTGCGTGGACCTCCTTCTGCAGTGTGGTCCTGGAGTTGCCCATCAGTTCGATCTGGTGCAACTGTTTGCAGGCAACCATGAAGATCTTAATGTAGATTCCCAGCATGATAACAAGAGGGAGCAGCACGCAGCCGAAGAAGTTGAAGTACACCATGTAGCTCATTGTCACCACATTCTCAAAGAGGCAGGAGATGAAGCAGCCATGGTGCTCTGTCCCAGTGTCAGCCCCTGTCTCGTTGGTGGCATTGGGGCACCCGCTCATGGCTTTATTCCAGCCCATAAGCGGCGTCAGTCCAATCCCGAAGGACAAGAGCCACAGCACGGCGATGAGTCCTCTTGCCCTCTTGCCAGTCACCAGACTATTATACCTACAGCATCAAGGACAAAACCAACAGAGAGCCATTAAATAAACGAGTCCTCGTGACTTCCCTGCAGTGAAAGTCATCGGCAGTGTGACCAATGCCACAAAATCCCCACCCACACCCACGCAGGAACCTCACCTCTGCCATCACCAGAGGGGAGGAAAAAAAACCCCTCACCTGCGGTCTACACCTACACAGACCGATGTGGGGAGGTGACTCACTCACTGCTCCTGAGAGGAGCCAAGCACCACCACAAACATCCTCCAATAGGAGGTGAGGACTTGGAGGCCTTTTAGAAACAGCTCTCTCATTGCATGAGCCTAAACCACCAGCTACAAGGAGGGCAGGGGGACTGCTCACTCTGTAACCACCGACTTGCTCTGTTGCTCTAAGCATCCATTCCTGGGCACGCCAGAGCACGTTGCTGGGCTACACACGCTCCTGGGCTGACCCAGCTGAGACAGTGCTGGCTCCCAGTTCTGCTCTATAATGGTGCTGAAGCCCCAACCAGCACCACCTCACACTTGGAGCCTTTACACCACGGCCAACTTGTGTCTGCTCAGGCTGCTCCCGTGGCTGCAGCAGTGCTGGCTCTCACTGGAGGCTGGGGCAGCTCCATAATGGATGTCCCTTCCCGTGCTACCTCCTGTACAGAGGTGGGAAGTACACGTGTGTGGACACCGGTTTCCCAAACAACCACTGGCTTCCACACACCAGGCTGCAACCCACGCAAGCTTGTTCAGGCTGGACAACAAATGACTTCTCTGAGCCAGTGTCTGGGAGCAAGTGCTGAGGGTGGATTGCTCAGGAGAGTTACGGGTTGGGGTTTGGGGCTCCACGCAGTCTCGCGTCCAGGCAGAGCTGGGAGCCAGGGACACCGGGCTCTTCCCCCTCACACAGACGATGCGTGTGCTCTGCTGACCCACCCCAGCTCACACATAAAGATGCAGATCTTTAAATAAATGTCTCCCTTGGGCACCTGCTGCTCTCACATGCGTTACCAAGAAGCTCTGTAGTGGCCCAGGGACAAGCAGATGCAGTGCTGAGGGGGGCAGAGCCATGCACTGCCCCACACCTTTCCTAACCCCACGGACCGGGTGCCTTCACACCCCTCCAGCCCCCCGATGCACAGAGATGCAAACAGAGCTGGAAACTAAAGCAGCCAAGGTTAAGGTGGTTTGGGTGCAACCAGAACAGATGCCAACATCAAAGCACCAGTCAGATGGCATTTTGGAGATACAAGAACCCAGTGGCTGCCAGAAAGACAACACGAGAAACCCATTCCTGTCCTCTCCACAGCGTCTGCTGGCTGACACGAGTCCCCCCTTCCCACACCCTTCTCTCCCTGCTTGTTTACTCTGGCTTGGCTGCCCTGCTCCTCCTTTCCTAAGAACGTTTGTTCTGATGTTCTTCCGGCCCGTGAGGCAGGGGAGGGTTTTATTCCCACAGAACCGCAGCTGTGCCTGTGAATCACGCTGCCGTCGCTCCGTGTGAGCCGCGGGGCCCTCTCCTCCCGCATGCTACAAAGCCAGGAGGGTAAGTGGAGGGGTGGAGGGGTCTGCCAGCATGAACTGTGTAGCAAAGAGGGGCTGGGGGGGAGCCCTCAGCTCCTTCCACATGGGACAAGGCTCACTTTGGGCACGCTGGGGCTGGTCAAGAGGATGCGGGAGCAGCAGCTGCATTTGGGCCATGCTGAACGGCCAACTTGCTCCAGAGGGTGGATGCCTAAAGGGCAGGTCTGGCCTGAAGGTTTCTCCTGCCCTTTTCTCTCATTATTGCCAGGTCTCTGCTTCAGAAGATGAGGAAGTATTGGATGGGGCAGCGGTGAGGCCAAGCCCATTGATTTCAAAACCCTGGGTTAAGTTTTCAGGAGCTGGAGCTCGTCTGGGGTTGTGGGATCTGAAAATGTTAAGCTCTGCTTCAGGGCACATTCCCAAAAGTCCCTCCTCTTGGCCAAGGCTGAGTCTCAAGCCACAACGTCGGCCAAGCTCAGTCAGTGCACGTGGGAAGAGAACACCCGTGGCTCCTTGGCTGGTGCTCTCCACACTTAGCTGATCACTCCAGTTGCATCTCTGCTGCCTTGGTCATGTCACAGCCCCTAAACTGTTGTAGTGAGACTGGAAAATACAAAAGGGTGAGTTGTTCAGAAAGAGGAGCTGAAGGGTCGAGAGGTTGGTGTGTCCAAACCAGGCTGTGTGCAGGAACACAAGGCACAGTCGCTGTGGCTCAGCGTGGGGTGTTGAGGTCCGGTCGCTCCAGCCTGGTGACACTCGGTGCTGTCTCCTGCTGAAAACTTATGATCCCAAACAAGGATTCCTCCATCTGCTCTTGTCCTGAACTCTTCTGCAAAAACAAAGCTTGGCTTGGAGGTTCAGAAACCAGTCCATTTTCTAGTGGCAGCAATGGTGGCACGTTTATTTTAGGGTCGATGGCTCCTGGGGCCCCTTCTGCGAGGAGGAGGAGATGCAGGAGGCAATGGAGAGGGCTGCAGGCCTGTCGGCACGGGGAAGGGACAGTGCTCGTTAAAGTGGGGACAGTTACTCATGGTGAAGGACGTGCTCCTCAGCTCTTTATTTTCTCAGGGGTGTGTTGCAGGTTCCTCCCAACAGCTCCGTGTTCCAGGGACTAACCCCCAGTAAGGGCAGAAAAATGGGTGACAATGGAGAAGGGGCACAGCTGGCCACCCAGCTACCAGCCCAAAGAGGCCAAAGTGAAATTAAGACTAGTTCAATGCTCTAAAACTCTTCACTAATTACCTTGTTATTACCTTAATACACTTCTTTGGCCTGACACTCATATTTCATGGAGGTTAAGCACGTGCTTAAAAATCAAGACATCTGTGACTAGTAACAGCCCAAGGCACAAAGAATCTTGTTTTGAGCCACTTCCCACAACTCCAACATGTCATAAACCACCCCCAAGAGAAGCAGGCGTGGGCCACAAGACACCTGAGACCCAACTTTTCTCCTAAGCTCTATGAAGTGTGATCAGACAGTGAGGAACCAACATTCACAGCTCTGCCCCAGCAAACCTCTCCTTTTCTCTTTGAGGCTTAATATTATTAGGCAAAAAACTATTAAAGTAAATTTACTCACCTAAGTCTGCTCAATTAATGTGTAACAAATATTGAATCTCCTCCATGTCTCGGCCCTGAGGCATCAAATGTTACTTTAATGTAAATAACAGCAGAATATTTTAAAATGATTTATTGAGATTAAATAACCTGGCAATGCATTAGTTCCTTTTACACCACCAGGCAAAGCCTCTGTGCTGGCGTAATCATCACAAAGCAGCTAATTACCTCAGCTCCCACCCACTGCCCCACGGTGCCCCGATGCTGGTCCCCACTGCGCTGCCATCACGGAGCAAGGCAGGTTTCTACCCTTCCACAGACATGGCCCTACGTTGGCCACCAGTGTCACAGTCACACAGCCCAGGCTGCAGTGGGTCAAACACTTCATAGAACCACTTGGGTTGGAAGAGACCTTTAAGGTCCTCAAGCCCAACCCCAGCCTGACCCTGCCTAGTCCACCTCTAGACCATGTCCTTCAGCACCTCATCTCTTGGCCTTTCCAGTCCCTCCAGGGATGGGGACTCCACCACTGCCCTGGGCAGCCTGTTCCAACACCTGACAACCCTTTCAGGACAGAAATTCTTCTGATCTCCAACCTCAATCTCCCCTGGGGCAGTTTGTGACCATTTCCTCTGTCCTGTTGCTTGTTCCCCAAGAGAAGAGACTTCAAGGAAATTTCAGCTGCTCTTACAAGATGGCTCTGCCCCACTGGTGTTACCATGCACAAGCACCAGGCTGGGGCCAAAATATTCCAGGACACAACACAGCTCTACCCACACCACTGTGCCATGGAGCAATCACCTGTGCTGCCAATGAGGCTGGAGGAGATGTCCCCTGAGCTGGCCCATGGACTGGAGACTGTGTCCTTCACCCAGCAGCCATGGCTGTCACCTGTAGCCCTTCCACTTCAGCGAAGGGCCATGTGATGCTCTTCTTTTCTAGAAGAGCACAGACCTGGCATCTCCCCACCAGTGACCCCTGGAGATCACCCAGGCCTGGGGGAATCCCTGCTGGCCCCAGGAGCATGAACAGATCCAACACCATGATGCTCTCCTGGTGCTTGGTGGAGTCTGATGGTGGCCCTGACTGTGACCCTGGCTGGCAGGTTACTGAGTTGATAAACAGGAGAGTAGCAAAGACCAGAGCTGCTACCAAACTGCTTCACTGGGCAGTTGGGATGTGCTGCTGAACGAAAGGGTGATCTGCAGGCTGAGGAACCGCGTCAGCACTTGCCATCATCAGGGTCCACCACACCGAGCAGCATGGCATCACTCCCTTACGTTTGCTCACCATTCCAAAAGTCTTTCCCTACCCCACCTGCTACTGGGCTACTGTTGGAGACACAAAAATGAGTTCCATCATCTCCACCATGGTCTGAAGACCTGCAGCAGGTAACCTGGCAGATACAGTTTGGGTCCTGGCTCTTCAGATGTCTGCAGGAGGATGTCCACGTGCTCAGGCAGCTGTCCCCTGTCCTCACTGCATGTGGACACAGTCCCTCAGGCTGGCTGAGATGTAGCTTCTAGCAACAAAAAAACGTTAGGAGAAATCCAACCTCCTGTCAGGCTTCGTCTCACCAGCGGCCCTCAAAGGCCACCAGACTGTGCTGGGGAGAGCTGCCCATGGACCCCGGGTGTTTGTGCCACGCTGAGTTTGCAGCATTAACCTTCTCATCGGGAAACATTTCTCTCAGGACAGAGCATCCCAGGCTTGCTCAGGCCAAATATTTGTCCAGGAACATCTCTGCCACCAGCAACTGGCGGAGAGCTGGGAGGGTCCCAACCCGTGTCCTGGCACCTTGGGAGCCTGTGGCACGGTGTAGGGGAGCGCTGTGACAGGCTGCAGCCAGCTTGGCTCCTCTCTGGAGGGGCTGAAGGAGTCCTGGGCACCGGTGTCCCACACTGCCCCCCCAGCCCAGCCCAGGCTGCGGGATGCGGGAGGTGAGCGGCTGGAGAGCGGCAGGACTCACCGCGCAGGTGCTCCGATACAAACGAGCAGTGATAAGTTATGTTTCTATTTTAAGTGTGAAGGAAAATACACAGACACCTCCATTCACAAGGGGACAGAGCCGTTTGGCTGCCAAGCATTGTATCCTTGTTGTCTACTCACGGCTGTACTTCACATCTCGCTCTCTCTTTTTTTTTTTTTCCTTCTCTTTTTGGGCTGTAACAAGAAGAAATGAGCAGCACTGCCGCTGATCTGTGTGCTCATGGACAGCCATGGGCTGGGCATGACACATCAGCTGAAATATCCTGGCAGGACATTAGAAATGGATCATAAATTGCACCTTGGGGGTGTGGGGCAAGAAAATACAGACAAAGCTGTGCTTTTAACCAGGAGGGAGTTGGCAGTGACAGGGAAATCGGATCGGGGGTTGTGATATCAGCCGAGGAAGCAGGACATCTGCCTCGGTCCATGGCCAGTTGCAGACAAATCACTTCCTCTCACATGTGTCCCTATTGTCTGTGGGGACAGCAGCACTGCTGGCCTTCCGCTGGAGGGGTTAATGCGGCCACCCCGGCCCGCAGAGCTCGGGTGAGCACACAGCGGGCTGGGAGGCTGCGCTCAGCACCCTCCACCGCTGCCGTCCTGCTCCCACCAACCGGAGCTTTCATGGGAAACTGAGGGGCTGCAGCAGCCCAGCCCCACACACCCACCCCACAGGGGACGGGGACCTCCCTGACCACCATCCTTAACCCGTCGAGAGGGGAGAAGTGAGACAGGGTGACAGCCCTCTGCTGCTCCCGGTGCTGGGGGTTTGCACCCACCAGGAAGCACTTCCACAAGGACCCCCCCGACCCGGCAGCACCCCACGCACGTGGGCAGCCCCGCTGCTGTGCAGCCCTGGGTAACAGCATGTACATGAGGACACCCGGCCCTCCCAACACCAGCCTGGCTGCAGACTGCTGCTGGAGTCTTCTAAAGGGGGTCCAGGATGTGGGTGCTGCTCTGAGCCTTGAGCCTGGGTGCTTGGGGGCCTCAGACGTGCCCTGGCTGAGTGAGGAACAGCCCCCCCACCCACCTTCCTGTGCTGGGAAGTTCCCATTCCTGCTTGAGGCAGCAAGGTCACGGGTGGCAGTGCTTCATGTCCACCTTTGGGGGATCACTGAAAGACATTTAAAGACTGGAAGGTCTTGTCCTGTGCTCGTTATATGGCACCGTCAGCCTTCGTCTGGTTGACAAGCCAGATGCTTTCAACTGTGGAGAGACCAGGACAGGCCCAGTGTGAGACCGGAGGATGCCAGGGCTGAACCTACTGCTTGGTCTCCAGGAAGCAAGTCCACCCAGGAGAAGAGTCATGGAGAAGCAGATGGATGTGAGGCAGCATAAGGCACCATCAGCAGTGTGAAGGCCAGGATGAAGAGGTTCTGGCTGAGGATGGTCCCTCGGGTGTACTCCAGCCATAGAATCATTGAATATCCTGAGTTGGAAGAGACCCATAAGGGTCATTGAGCCACCTGCTGCTCCCAGACAAGGGTGGGGTGAGGGATGTCTGCCAGAAACAAACCTGCTTGTTCCAAATGAAGACTCCAAATAACTCTTCTCAGGACAAAAATGGACAAAACCCACTTGTGCTTCAGACTCAGCCACGGTGATGACTGTCAAGATGAGCTGGCTGTGTGGAGGAGAGTGTTCCCCTCCCCACGGCACCCCCAAGTGCCACTGTGCCCCAGCCCACCCTGCACATGCCACAACCACACCAGGTCCTGCAGCCTGTGAGCTCAGGCCACTGCATGTGTGCAGGTTTAAACCCTTTCATTGAGATGTCCATGCCCATGTTCTGATTCCTTCTGAGAACTCCTCCTTCCCCAGGGTGGAGGCAAAGCAGATGGAAGCTAAGGTTGCCTTCTATAGCCCCCAGCTCCCAGTTTATCCCCATGTACCCTGCCATGAGCTGGCATCTCGGCTCTCACAGTCCTGAGGGCAGGGGAAGGACTGAAGGACATTGGGTTTGCAGGACCAGGAAAGTGAGAAGGAGACACGCAGGGGAGCGCAGCTGTGGCCCAAAGCACCCAGCAAACAACATGCTTTCGGGTGAGCTGGAGGGTTATGGGAAGCTGCTGTGGGGTGGGAGGGTGGAGGGGGTGTGACACAGAACTGTGCACTTGTTGAGCACTGACAGTGCCTGTGCTGCAGATGTGAGAGCACTTTTCTCACACACGTGTGTTCACACGACCGGCGCTCAGCAGCAGTTTGCAGTCAGTGCCCCAGTGTCTGTCTGGGGGCGTGAGCCCCAGCCTGCTCACACCACAGCCCACACCACAACCCCACGGGGTGAGAAAGGGTGACTGAAAACTGAACTAAGAGACCCAGGGTAGAAGCAGGGTGCAGAGTGGGCTGTGGGTTCCCTGCCAATGCCAGACACCCCCACGCCTGATGCTGGGGGTCTGCCAGAGATGTGCAGAGCTCCGGGGCGCAGGCAGGAAATGAGCTCAGCGCTCTGCACGCCAGAGAGCAGCGACATCAGAACATAAGCGGTTGCCTCAAGACGCCCATGTGCAGACAGGAGTGTGTGATACCCTCACTTCACACTCCATAGGGTGTTTCTGAGTCCCAAAGCACAGAAGCCCAGATCTCCCTACCAGGGACCTCGGGGCTGATGGAGCGTTACAAGCCCGCAGCGCTCCCCAGCTCTTCCCTGGCACCACGTGCGCTCCAGGGCCCCAAAGCCCAGCGGGATTTCCTGGTCACAGAACCACAGACTGCTCTGGGGTGGGAGGGACCCCAAGGATCATCGAGTTCCAGCCCCCTCTGCCACAGGCAGGGCCACCAACCTCCAGGGTTGGAGCATCCCCCACCTCTCTGGGCAGCCCCTTCCAGCCCCTCACCACTCTCTCCATGAAGAACTTCCCCCTGCACTCCCTGAGACTGAGCTGTTTTGTCATCCCAGCCCTCCGAGAGCTGTCGCAGCTCAGATGTGCAGCACCATGACAGCTGTGTTAAAGGCAGCTGGTAGAGGTGAGATGTGATCTGGTTCACAGGGCGCTGCCTGCAGAGCAGCGGTGACAGAGGTGACAACAGCCCTACCCAGCACCCTGCTTCCCCAGCTAATGGGTAAGGGAGGGCAGACAGCAGAGCTCATCCCCCATAAGGGAACACAGGCTGAATGCCTTGCCAACAGCCCAAACCACCGGCCTCATCCATCCACCAGCCCTGGCAAGTTGCTACTCAACTGCCTTCCCTGACAGACCTTCACGAGGGCTGGAGCATCTTGCATGGTCAGCACCATGCCCAGCACCACTCACCCCCACACACACTGTCCCAGTGAGCTCCAGCAGCCCATGGAGCCCAGCCCATCCTCACCTCCCTGCCCAGGTACAGCCACATCCATGGAATCATAGAACCACTCAGGTTGGAAGAGACGTTCAGGATCATTGAATCCAACCCCAGTTGCCCACAGCCATGGGCAAGTCTCATGGAAGACACAGGAGAGGAAGGATGTGGCCAACAGACACTCCCCCAGCACCACACTCCTGGGAATCTGGAGCTGGGGTTTGCACAGGAGGGGGGTCTTAATGCAGGGTGCAGGGTGATGGGTGCTGATGCACAGTGCATTGTGAGGGGGTGCAGGCTGTCCCCCGACATGGTGGCACCTGTGCAGATGCTCCTGCATGCGGCTGCGCTCCATCCCTCATCCTCATCAGGCCCAGCAGCTCTGATCCCATCAGGTCCAGCAGCTCTGGTCCCATCAGGTCCAACAGCTCTGGTCCCAGCGCTCGGTGACCACTCCCTTTGCCCACACAGCACAGAAGGGTGAGTCTAAGGGCACAGACATCCCCCCACCCATGGGTTATCTGTGGCCCATCCCCAGGCCTGATGTCATCCATAGGATTAGGAGATAATCCTCTCATTGGTGCATACAAATTCCCTGTGTCCACCATCCAGGCTTTGCAAAGCTGCCAGAGCCGATGGGGAGGGCAGAGGACCGACACATCTGTGCACACAGCTGGTGTCGCTCATTCCTGGCACGCTGCGGACCAAAGGTCCAACACAGAGCCCTGATCTCCTGTGCCACAGCTGCCCAGCACAGCCAAGGCTGAAAGACTCAGCTCTGCAGACCGTGCTCATTGCTGTGACAAACAGCAAGTTCATAAAACCCTCCAAGAACAACCCTGTTAATTAACAAAGCAACAACATTTAACTTGCAAAATAAATCAGTTCACTGTCAAAACATTTGGGTTTAAGACATGTCTTGCAGAGAGTGCCAGAGGTCTCACTTCCAGAGTAAAATTCTGCTGGAGTTCAAAAACTGGGGGTTTTAATCTAAAAATGATAACCTGTATATTTGACAAGTCCAAGTGCCCAAATCTGAGAAAAGCTCCTTAAACCCAAAGCTCCAGTGCCCTCAGCCGACACCCTGGAAATGAGGTTTCCACACCAGTGCTCCCAACATCCCTGCTACCACCCAGCTTCTGCAGGAGCTGCAGCAGGGCAGCATCTCAATGACAATTAATTCCTTTCCTAATGGGATTTTTGCTTTTGGAGGTTGAAAGTGACCCCTGGGGTGGGGGGAGAAAAAATACAAACATTTGGGACAGGCATTTAAGGCAGCCAGGCTGCTCACAACTAAAAATAGCTGTGATTCCCCTCCTGGTTTGTGGCCATGAGGAGATTATTCCTGAGGTTTTTATCGTGTTTCTATGTCCAGTTGGCTGCATCTGAAGCCCGGAGCGAGCAGCAGCCCTGCAAGACCTGCGGCCGGTGATCAGGCACCGCTGACCCCCGGGTGCAGCACAACCCCCCATGTCCTGCCTGGGTCACACTCAGCTGTCACCAACTTCCCTAAAAAACATGATGGCTCCATTGCTCAAGTGAAGACATCAGCCCATGGCACTTGGGCACGTTCACCAGGTTGTTGTGTGTTAAATTTACTGACTGATGGTAGCCTCACCCAAGGCCGATGGACGGGGGAGGCAGAGCGTCCACCGCGCTGGAGTAACGACACCCACCACGCTGCTCGGGTCACAGGACCCAGCACATAAGAGCTGAACAGGCCTGGGAGCTCGGCTGAAGGGCAACACAAGGATTTCCCTTCAGACAGGAGATGAAGCAAGGGCAGAATTAGGAAGAGCAGCCGCAGTCCTGCGCGTCGCTGAGGCCTGGTGGCACACAGAGAATGGCAGGGGACAGCCACGCTCTGCAGAGGATTTATCTCTTCTTGCCAGCGGCTCCAGCCTGGCCACTCAGCACCTCGAGGTCTTTCCTGCAGTGTGGGCCCCAAAACCAAGCCCAGCACTCAAGGTACAACCTCCCCAGTGCCAGTGCATCACCACCCTCATCCTGCTCACTACGTGGGTACAAAGCCACGAACGCTTGTCCACGGTGAAGCTGCTCAGGCGCGTCAGTCTGGCGCTTCTGCTAGTGACAGCACTGAAGACAGGCAAGAGCTAAACACAGGGAGAAGGACACACACTGGGGCAGCTCCATCACAGGGAACTGGGGGTAATTCCCCCCAGCAGGTCTCAGCCAGGGGGTTTGGCAGGTTGGCAGCAGCCACACAGCCTTCACTGTCCTGCAGGAAGTTGTCGGCGCGTGTCCCGTGATGTCACACGGCGTGTGCCCTCCTCCTGCTCTCCAAATACAGACACGCTTCTCCCCGATTCCTGACACGTTTGTTCCAGGCATCTATCCATCCCTGCAATTATTAGCCACACCAGAGGATTTTGGTTAATGCAAATAAAAGGGAAAGATTTTATTCCACCTCCAAATCCTTGGCTCCCAGCGATGGGACCGGGGCGTGAAATCCAGCCTGGAAGAGGCAGAAAGAAGCCTGGCCCTGCTTCTGCACCAGACACAGACTCACTGCCCTGGAAAGATGCTCAGTTGCTGGGCTTTGATTTTCTGCTGGGAGGAAGTGCTGTGGGGAAGTGAGCGAGGTTTCAGAGTGGGGGTCAGGTTGGCAGAGCAGGGATGGCACAGGGATGGGCACACACAGGCAGTGGTGCTGCCTGGTCAGAAGCATCGGGGTCCCAGGAAGGTTTAGAGCACGTCTGAGGACAAGAGGTTGTGTCCCCTCTCCCATCCAGGGGAGAAGAGACCCGGGAAAGGCTCGGAGCTGCAGCTGCACCGAGCAGGCAGTGCCCTGAGTTTCGAGGGACAGAAAGAATTCATGGCTTCAGGTCAAACTCAGCAAATATTTTTAGCCAGAAGAGAGAGGGTTCTAAAACACTCACTTAAGATGTTATAAGATTTTTGCTTCACAGTGTCTAGATGGGAACTTGTTAGTTCCTTTCCAGCAATGATGCCTCCGTTGCAAAAAGCAGCGCTCAACATGGGAAGGGTTAAGCAGCTCAGACCAAAGATCTGCCAGGTTGGGCAGGATCTCTTTGTTTCACTGAAATCTCCAAACACTGCTGCTGCAGTTTGACTGAAACAATTTTCCTCTTCCCCGTGGGATTTTTTTTTGGTTCAGCCACAGAACTGAAAAATCCATTATTAGCCTGGCTGTAATGCAAACTTCTCCAGCTCACCCCCGGGCTGCAGTCCTGCCCTGCTCTCAGTGTGCTGAAACAGCCCTGAAATAGCATTAAATAATACGGCGCAGTCAGCTCTCCATGTCCCTGCAGAGGTGTCCACAGGGAGCTGGTGGTGCATTGGATGTGACAGGGACACTCACCTGCTCCAACAGAAACTGTGTTACTCGTCATAACTGCTAAGGGCTGGGGTATAAATCATTCTCTTAAATGTGTTTAATAGTTGATGGCCTGTTGCCGGCCCCGGAGCTCAACCCCAGAATGAGCGTTTTAGAGAGAAAAACATTTCCCAAGGTCTCTGTTCCTATGTACCAGTGACCAACTTCCCACAGCACAAACCTGCTCCAGAAACAGTGGGTGTATCGACCTGAGGTGGGTCCCTGCCCCCTCCCTACTGGCAGCACTGTGGAGCATCTTGCGAAGGGCGATGCTGACAAAACAGCACTAACTCAGCCGCCGTCTAAAACCCTAGCACAGGAGAGAAATGTTTTGCCAGTGTAGTTTTATAACCTACTCTGTCCTCTTTTGGTCTTGG
The DNA here is from genome assembly GCA_013399135.1 of Heliornis fulica. Lineage (NCBI taxonomy): Eukaryota > Metazoa > Chordata > Aves > Gruiformes > Heliornithidae > Heliornis > Heliornis fulica. The sequence continues at coordinate 470,767 of VXBZ01001748.1, read as the reverse complement.
CTGCCCACATAAAAACAGCCTTTCAGTGCTGGTCCCTAAATCTCCCGTTGCTGAAGTGATGACCTGTCCATTGCCCTGCACTCCTCGCAGGAGAAGCTCCCTCCTTCTCAAGGGGTTTTACTCTCCGGTCACCTCTAAGAGCAATGAAACAGGCCTCAACACTAAGACCAAGTTTAATCCAAATTTCACACTAGCCAAGGATGAGATTCCTGGATCTCTGTGTCCAGCTAAGAAGCACTTATAGCAATCAAGGTCTTTGTGTAGATGGAATTCAGCCCAAGCCGTTTGGAAAAGCCGTGTTGGGAGGGAGAGATGCGGGAGCAAGGCAGACCCGCTCTCGGGTTTCAGCCCCACGTGTGTACAGACTGACCTAGCAGAGACAGAGCAAACCTGTGGAGACCAGGATTGTGAAAGAGAGGGGAGGAAATACTTGCTATTTTGTCACTTAGCAAAACCACTTCCCTCCTGCAAAGATGTAACCGATCCCCTCTGAGTGTTTCTGATCTGCTCCTCTCGCCTCAGATTCCAGCAGAGTAGAAACCAATCTTACAAGATTCGACTTCCTCAGCCAAGGGCTGCAGAAAGTGCTTGTGGTACAAAGGAAGAGAGTTGTAATTAACAGCTTGCTGGTACCAGGAGGTGTGATTAAGCTGAAGCTTAAAAAAAATCCAACCTGCTTCCGTAGCCTCAGCTGTGCTGCTAGTCCCCATCCTGAGAAACCCCCAAACAGACAAACAGGAGAGGCACTGAAGCATTTCCAGAGACAACGTGTGTCTCTAAATCCAACTGTGTTTCTGAGATGCTGGCAGCAACCTGAACTGCTCTGCCCAGCTCCCTCCTGTACAGATGACGGCTCGATGCGCCTTGCTCTGCATCCCGTGGAGTTTCCACACTCCTATGACACATGCACCCACTCAGCATATGAACATTTCCACTACCAGTTTTTATCATCTGCCTGATGACTAATAACTGTTTGCCCAGTGGATGGAAGTTCTCTGATGCAAGGTGTCAGAACAGGGTGAAAGGATTATTTTAAAGTCATTTTAGGGTGAATTCATTGCTGGTGCAAAAGAAATGCCAGTGTTGAGCAATACCTGGGAAAGCTGCAGTTTACAGAGTTGTGCTGAGGTCCCTACACCAAATCTTCCCTCCTTCTACCCCAGCCTCCAACTCTGTCCAGTTCCCTGAGTAGTCCTGGATGCCCAGTGGCACTCCATCCATCCATCCATCCATCCATCCATCCATCCATCCATCCATCCATCTCTTCTTCCCAGGGAGGAACAGAGACATGAAGGAGGCTGAGACTAACGGGCTCAGGTCACTTGTAATTCAAAGCCCGGGGTTGAGAGCACTTAAGCTCCAACTCACTGTGAAATACATTCAACACGTTTTGCCACAGCATATAGCACTGTCCTATGAGTTAGAGGAAAACCAATTCATGTCTTTGATACTGCACTTGGATGAAGGTTTAAGCCATAAAATTCTAAAACCTGGGTATGAATCCTTTCTCCTTCCCTCCCCTTTTGCAGTGTATGCACAGAGCTGACACTTTCTCATCTATACACTCACATATGGTAAGCTCTCAGAAGGAAAAGGTACATATACAAGCACAGAAATACAGCTTCATCATTTGCAGATGCTACAAATTGCACTTTCAGTCCATTCATTATCTCCCTCAAAAACCTCTAAGACAGCCTTGGCAGTCTCCAGTCCTAGCTGAAAACACAACGTATGTACCAAGTCATATTAAGATCTATTTAAGATGAGCTTCAGGCTTTCTGAAGGATTGTTTCCTGAGCTCAGGAAGAGACAGCCAGCAAAACCATTTCTCTGACAGGCTGGAAAGTAGGAGAAAGAGTGGTTGCTCCTACATCTGGGCTGGGAGATGCCCAGACACCACAATAGTGGGGGCTGTATAAATACCTACATAGATTAGCTACAACTATCCCAAGCACACTACTACACCTCTGTGTAACCCCCCCGGAAGCCACTGACCCTCCCAAGACAAACATCCTCAAGAGGCTGAGCTCAGAGGCAGGGTGCTGAGAACCTGCCACCAGACCTGCAGCAAGTGAGTGCAGACCCTCTGGTGTGTTCATCACCATCATCATCATCACCTATGAGCAGCAAACCTCTTAAGGCAACGCCTGAGACGACAAGTTCCCGAGCAGCAAGTCAAGGAAGGCCTCAGCTTGGGCTGTCAGGGAATGTGGTTACTCCTGTGCAGCCCAGCTTCTTACCTCAGTGGGATCTTAATAGCCAGGTACCTGTCGATGGCCACCGCCAGCAAGCTGAAAATGGAGCTTTGGGTCAGCACCAGCACGAAGCAGGCGAAGAAGAGGCAACTGTGAAAATCCACCTGGAATCCGATGCTGATGGTGATGGCGAAAGGGATGGCTAACAAACCCACGGCAATGTCAGCCACAGCCAGGGACACCAGGAAATAGTTGGTTGCGTTCTTCAAGGTGCTGTTGATGGCCACGGCCCAGCAGACCAGCACGTTGCCCGCGATAGACAGGACGGCGATGATCAGCTCCAGCACGATGTAGGTGGTTTTCATAGTGTCCATGGCGAGAGCCCCGGGCGAGGAGCCAGAGCTGGTCATGAGAAAAAGGTACTTTCCACCGGCCGCCCGGCCGCAGGTACCAACAGGCCACGGGGCAGCGCTCCCCGGAGAGAAACACCCATGTCCGGGCTCCCCGCCGCCTCCCGCCCGGCCGCCG
>VXBZ01001748.1:347435-467647 GCA_013399135.1 Heliornis fulica | reverse complement strand
CCGCACCGCCCCGACCTCCAACCCGGTCCACCCCAGCCCCCGACCCCCGCACTGCCTGGTCCCAGTCCAGCCCGGACCCCCACACCGCCCCCCGCTGCCCCCGGGCTGGGTGCTCTCCCCGAGACAGTTTGCGAAGATGCCCCGAAGGTTTCAGCCCCGGTACGACCAGCGCTCAGCGGTACGACCAGGCTGGTGGGACCCGCGGGGGTAGGGGCACACAGAGAAAACCCCCCGCTAAGAGCAGAGCACTGACCAGCAGTAGATTTCACAACAGTCATGACAGCGCTCAGTCTGAGGACAGTTGTCACACAACGCGACATTTCCTGATGTAAGAAGATGGCAAAATACCACGGATTAGCAAATGCTGTTACAGGGCTGCAGGAGTTAAGGTCTAAGGAACTTGGAAGAACCTAAAACCTTGATGCAATCACCAAAGGAAGGGGTTTTCTACAGCGGTGGATCATAAAACCAGCAGGGAATATGAAGAGAACTATAATGTAATTACTACTTACCTTTTCATCACAGCTTTCATGCTTTGTGTTGTGTTCACCAGAAAAACCCAACCAGGTCAGAGACTGAAGTTCACACCGAGTTGTAGCATTCAGCAGCACTAAATAAACCAGGACAGAAACAGGGACAAAAAAAAAATCCTAACAATTAAACAAAACAAACCTTCCTGTAGCAAACAGAAAGTAAAAGAAAGTGTTGGTTTGAGGTTTTTTAAACAGTTGGAAAGTAAATCCTGTGGAAGAGAAAACTTTCTAGGGATCCAAGGTTAAAGCAGAGCAAAAACAAGTGAAAAAAATAGGATTGGAATTGTTTCTCTGGACATGGTATAAATGGAAACACTCTAATTGATGAGAAATGCTTTGGACCAGAAAGATGTGATGAGAAACTCCAGATTTGTGGTTGAATGGAGTCATTTTATTCAAGCTGGACACCTCAGGAGCAGAACGCTTCGGGATGAGTAGGACCCTGAAGAAAAGCCATGGCTGTAGTACTTAATCCCATGGGGACATATGGCAACATCCCCCCTGCTCCTTTTGGACAGAAGCATCAGCACTTGGGGCATGTCACTACCCCTTGCCCTCCCCTCTAACACCGTTGTGAGCACAGAGAAAGGGACAGTGATGCCCAGTGATACATCACTAGGGACAAGCACGGGTGCTTGTGGCTCAGACATTGGTGTCTGCCCAGGACTGCACTGAAAGGTACCACAGAGCTTTGAGGAGAACCCCAGGCTGCAGGTAGACAGCCCCCATGCCAGGCTCCTCTGTCTTTCTCAGCACCATCTGGATCCTGAACTTGCCTACACTGGTTTGGTTTATTTATTATTTTGAGATGAGTGTAGCTTCCCTCGTGCAGAGTTTGTTTTAATCATGTAAACGAAGGTAAATGATCATGGAAAAGCACTTTTCCCCCCAAAGCAATGGATTTACATCAGGGTTTTTACACATGGTCTTTCCCTAGGTCTCAAGCATGTGCCAACAGAAGCCTTCTGCTGCTTTACAGCACTTCAGCGAAACGAGAATTAACTTTTTGCAGTGGATACACATTTCCTTAGAAATGGAGCTGCTTTTGTGATCATGGAAGTACTTTTCTACAGACTGAGCCAAGGGAAATTGTGGTTTATCAAGTCAGACGTGGATAGAGAAACTATTAGTTCAGATTCTGATGAATAGGTTGTTCTGGGCAAAGTGTCTCTGTGAGACAGGTAGTAAGGCAACATGGAGATTATGGATTTTGCATTACACGGAGATTGATGGCTCCTGAGAGCAGCGAAGCCTTTGCCAAGGTCCAGTGGTTTATTTTGGCGTTAACTGATGCAGCTGAACTTACTCTGAATACAACCTGTCTGCAAGTGGAGCCAAGGCCAAGCATGCTCAGCAATGTTGTACCAAACGTGGTTAAATCCTGGGGGCAGTAAGGGGTGGGTGAGCCCAGTCCCAGACAGAGATACTGACCCTGTCCTCCCGCTGCATCCTTCGAGCTCTGCTTTAAAACACACAGCATCATACACCCTACCATTAAATTCCAGCTGAATGTGTTGGCCTTGTAAAGTAACAGGCATTGCAAAACCCAACACTTCTTGAGGCTCTTAAGATGATGAATCCATAGGTGACAATGTGTGTATTTATACACTGGAGTCTGTAAAGAAGCAAGGAAGTCACGATTAGCAAGGCAAATACAGCCCAAAGCCGGCAGCTTGTGGGACCCATTCAAGAACGGGAGGATAATAGTGACATGGCAACAAGTCACTGGTGCACTGCTGGATGCTAGGATGTCAGATACAGAGACAAATGAATCATCATTACTATTATTTTCCTGGATTCTATTTTACTCCAGGGACTTGCCTCTCAACACTCATGCAGGAAACAGCCCCAGCCCCGATCCGCTTCTTTCAAGTGCGATGAACTAACCTGGCTCTTTTGTTCATGGGGAAACAGATTTATACAGATCCCACATTATGAATGGGGATGCAGTGGGAGACAGGATCAGCACCCTGGTGTGGCTGTAGGCCGTGGCTCTGCGGTTTGGCAGAAGCCCACCAGCCTCGTACGTGCTGTTCCTTCTGTCGTGCAGGCCCCGGGGGAGCGGAGCTGCCGCTTTGGAGGCAGCACGTTTCCTGCAGCCCTCTGTGATCTCTTTTGTGTGAGGCCTCTGCGCAGTCTCGGGCTTCACTGAGGACTTCCCTAGCAACCTCTGTCTTGACACCTTCGCTACTCTTGGCCCAGACACAAAGAACTCGTGAGGAGCCCCACTAACCCACTAACCCCACCTACCCACAGACATCACTCGGTGCCAAGTCTAGAACCAAAGAAAAGCTCCTGAGTCAGGGACAGCTGAGATGTCCTCGCTGGTCCTGCAGCCAGATTTGCCACAGTCACTAAGCACATGGTGTTAGAGGAGTAATAAGCACTGATGTGGGAGTGTCTCTGCTTCAGAGGGACACCAACATCTTCTGGGCATCAAAAACAAAGGAATAAAGTGGATGCCAGGGAGATAATCTGTCTGTCTTGCTGCTACAGGCACATCTGTCACACTGACTTTGGGAAACCACCATTGTCCTGAGCGTGCTGTGGTACCAAGTAGACTGTCTCTTGGGTGGCTGGAGGCATTAGCCAGTGCATGGTGGCTTCACAAGCAAAGCAACTACCAGCCATCCCCACCTGTGAAGGGGCAGCTCCACCCTGACCAGGCGGTGAGGAGGACAGAGGCAGTCCCTGGGGTCTTCCTCAACAAGCCCTGCTTTGGAGCATGGGCTGTAGCTCAGTCCTGTGACACAGCAACCACCCTTCTACATCCATGGACACTCAAGAGGTTCTCTGCTCCTCCAGACCTCGCAGTACCCCTCAGTACAAGCCCCTGCACACACGTGTCCCCAGGCAGCACGCACGTTTCCAACCTCTTTGCACTCTTTGCCTCCTCCACAAGGACCTTCAACTACAGGAATGGCCGGGGACAGTGGTGATGGCCAGGGATTCACAAGGGAGATGGGAGGATCTGGGCTTCAAACAGGCTTGTGTCTGTCACAGGGCTGTGTTTGACTGCCAGAGCAGCAGACCTCGCTGTATAGGACCCATTATCCCAGACGATCTGGCCCTGCCTTGCGAACTGAACCCCTGTTACCACTCGAGTCTCCACTAGCTGGAGTCTCCACTAGCACGTCTGAGCTCTTCTCAGAGCTTGTCTGTAGGACAAGACATAGCTTGTCCAGAACCCAGCTCCAAGAAAGGATTCCCAAGACACAATAAACCACGCAGCAGGTACCAAAGCCCTCTTCAAAGCAGCGCCGCCAACGGGCTGACCTACATGCAGCCTACACGAACTAGGTGGAGGGAAGGGGATTTTTGAGGCTAACTTGGTATGCAGGCAGGTGAAACAGGCACCCACCTCTGCCTGAATATTTATTGCCCCCACCGCTGTGCTGAGCATTAGCATGTCAAAGATCCCGGAGGAGCTCTGAAGTAAACAATGGAGGTGCATGGCCGAAGGTGAGGTTTGCCGGCTGCAGGAACGGAAAGCAGGGGGTGAAATTCCAGAAAAAAACATTTCCGTACTGGGGACTTCGGTGATTTTGCAAAATCCTTGGAAAACAAAACAGAAAAATTATGGCAAGAACACAAACTGTAGACCACCAAAACTTGGATTTTCCAAGGCCCCCGGGGTCGTTGCCGGATAATGTCTGTATGTTATCCTGGAATCTGAAACCGGTGCTTAAATTATCTGCAAGAACTCACCTTGTAACAATGCAGGTGTGTGGATTCTTTATAAATTGTGGGTTGTATCTTACACCTTTCATTAGAAAGCAAAAAAAGTCACCACAAGAATGAAAAAAAAATAAACTATAAACAGTGGTAAAATTAAAAGGGAAGGGTTTTGGCTCAGCAGAGGCAAGGGCATGAAGATATCATTTTGAAGGCATTTTTAATTTATCTCTGTTTGATTTTATTCACTAACCACCCCTAATGATGAAAAGCCAGGTACCTCTTCCAGCAGTATTTTCAGATGAAAGCCATAGCTCCAGCCAAGAACATACCAAGCCCTACGGTGCTGAGCCCCGGTTGCAAGGTCTCACCTGCACACGCTCCCAGCTGGTGACTGGGCCCAGTTATCTCCTTTATGTTGGTGGAACTGGTACAGCCAATTTTCCCAGAGAAATCCACAGGGAGTGTTGCTTCATTTCCAGGCCAGCACCAGTAGCTGGAAGCCCAGGGTGAAGCTGAACAGGCAGGGATGCCTTTGCAATTCAAACAACCGCGATTGCTTTGTTCCCAGGAGAGCAATTCCTGGGCAACACCTTCACAGCTTCATGCCCCGAAGAATGAAGACTTGCAAAGTGCCTGATTCCCAGCTCTGCTCCCAGCCAACACTTCCCGGCAGCGATACGATACGGAGAAGAGATTCTGCTCCCCGACAGCGCAGGGAAACCTGCTCTTACCCCAAGCACTTAAAGCCATTCCACTTCATGCATAAACATGACATTTGCACTCCAAACAAATACAGTGGGAAGATTGAATTAGTGCAACAACAACATAGGATTATGCTCAAATTCTAGAGAAAAGCCCGATTTCATTCAAACCCTTCATCCTGATTGTGCAAGATGGAACGAGGGTTTGTAAATACCTGTTAGCACCGTTACTCCAATTACCTGCAACTGTCAGAGCACAGTGACAGCGTTTAGAGATACCCCAGGTCCCAGCTAGAGCTCTGAACACCTTCCCTGACCTCTGGCTGGTCACTTGGGGCAGCTTAGCAGTGGCAAAGGGAAAACTGCAGAAAGCACACAGCAAATTCACACAGGTAGGGATCAGCCTTCCCCTCCCACACTGGCTCCACACTCACCTGCCAGCAAACACTGAACCCCAATAGCATCATTACAGCCTCTGTTGTACTGCTCCATCACAAAGAGAGGAGGTTTTTCTGCTTTGTCCAGCCTTCCCAGAAAGGTTCTCCAGGGCTTTGGAATACAATTGCTCTCAAGGGCTGAGCTATATATATAATATTATGATTGCTGCTATTCAGACCTGGTGGGTTGCCTGAACTCCATACTAGTAGCTGCATCATAAAAAGCATGAGGCCTCACTCACTGCTTTCACTCTAACTGCCTTGACTGCAGTTTTAAGTTCAGCAGGGAAAATAATGGACATTTTCTAGCTGCAGAAGCCAAGGAGAACCACGGTAGGAGCCTCACTTTCCAGGACCTTGATCCTGTTGGGACAATGTTGAGTATGTCTGGCTGAAGCACCAGCCCAAGGTGTTAGTTCTATCCCTTAATTCGAGTGTGACTTACAGGAGTGACTTACAATGAGAGAGAAATGATGAGGTGAGAAGAGAGAAATCACAGCACATCAAGGTGGGACACAGCTTTGAACTGCTATATACTCTCTTTTTTTTAAGCCATGAGAAGTGGTAGGAGAGAGCTTTGCATAGAAGGTGCACAGCTGTCTGTGGAGCAGGTCAGAGGAGGCACTCGCTCCTGTGTTCATGCTCTTAACCTTGTTACTTTCTCTTTAACCAGTTTAAACTCATGAAGTGTGGGTAAGGACCAAGCCTCGGTCATTGCTATGTACTTAAGAAGGGACAGGAGTTCACATTCTAGATATGTGAATGTTTACCCACGTTGGCATTTTAGAGCTTTCATTTTCTACCTGCTGTGCTCTATAAAAACCACTGACTGCCCTCACAGTCTAACTGCCACCCTTTCTGGGTGACATTTACTTCAGGATCCTGCTACCCACAGCTTGTACCTGCAGTTTTCCCACATCAAATTCTAAACCTCTACCTGTGTGACTTCAGCCACCTGGTTCTGTCCTTACAGTCTCCATCTGGAAGACTTCTTAGTCTTGCTTATGCTTCTCTATCAACTATTAGGGCCTGTATCTTTCAAGCACATGAATAACCACGACAACTTCCCAACTAATGCTCATGTGCAGCTACTTTCTGTCCAAACATCACTATGGTGATTGTAACCTCATGAGAGGTGTATACAAAGTTGTTTGCCATTCCTAATTACAGCACTGCAGAAACTTCTGCTCTTCCAGGAAAACATCTAGTGGTGCTGATGTTGGGAAAGCATGATGTCCCTAAGGTGTTTGAAAAGCCCAGCATCATTGGGAAGATTTTCTAGGAGTCAGTGGTAAAGTAACCAAGCTGGGTAGCTGAGAAGTTATAACAGAACCATGAACTGAGGTCCCATCCACTTAGGTAGAAAAAAACCTGGGAACTTGGGGTAAATTGAGCATTATTAATGATGAAGGGGAGACCCAGAAGGATTGGCTCAGAGATGGGGGAGACTGAAAAATACATTAATAAACTTTTCCTGAAACTGAGAGTTTCCTTTTGATCACATCTCACAGAACCACAAATGGGTTCATGTAGATTGAATCCGTATCTGTGACCAGCACGCCTGACTCTGCTCTCGTGGAAGGTCCCATTTGGGAACCCAAGACTCCCACTGCTCATCCCAGGCTTTAAACATTAGACTACACCAGCTGTGTGGGCTTCCATTTCAAACACAGGTCAGGCTCTTTGCATTTGCTGGCCTCTGCTGGGGCTCTGATTGAACACGAACCTCACAACGCTGGAATCCACGTTTGGAGCAGCTCTGCGTGTTCACAGATGTCTTGGGACCTGATGGGGGCAAGACACTAAGCTGATACAAACAATTAAGACCTTTCCATCTCAAACAGAAGAATGTGCACCAGTTAGGGAGGGAATTATTCTTTCCATCACAATCTATGTTCCCTGAGCATTAGGAAATGCTTGGCAGTGAAACCGAACTCAGCAGCAAAGCAGTCCTGAATCTCATCAGAATCTATTTCTGAAAGATAGCAAGGGAATATCTGCAAAAGGAGCTAATATAGCAAATTCTGACATAAATAAGAACTGTCTTACATCCTTTCCATTTGTACATCCTGATAGCCAGACTGATGGTTTTTGATGTACTTACCATGGTGCATATTTTTTATGAGGAGTTGTTTGGCCGAAGCGTTGAATCACAGTCTGGGATAGCATGACTTTGTGTTTTGCAGCAATTCCAGTTCAAGCAAGGATTACAGGGACAGGTTTATAAAGAGCCAACAAACAGAGATATCTTGTTTGATCGTTTGTTTAAAACCAAAGCAAACATGAACTAAAGTAGCTGCACTAACAGGTAACTTGCTGCCCACTGGTAGCTCCGTACGACACGAAGAACAGGTTAACTCTGACAGCAATGTCTCAGGAGATTTTTCTCTCTCTAGACTGAGAATGGGACAAACTCATCACAGGCAATTTTTGCTCACTGGTTTGTTAGGCAGAAAGGATTTTTGCCTTTCCATACATCTGGACTCGAGAGTCTGCATCAAAAAATTGCTGCGTGCCACCAGGCATGAAGGATAACACACAACAGTTTGATCCACAAACAAAAACCCCAAACCCCTCACACTTACTGCAGCTGCTGTAGGACACAGAGAGAAATCACCATCCAAGAGCCAGTCAGGTGGCAGGAAGAGGGAAATAAAGTAGCCAGGCACAGGCAGCTTCAAATGCCAACCTGCACCCAGCTCCTGTTACACCACATTTCACAAATACAGGCGGGGAGGCTGGAGAGATCACAGCTCCCCTGTGCAGGGCTAGACAGACAACCAGGACCTCACCCCACTGGGATGAAACATCACAAACCCAATCTGGTCAGATTATTCAGGGCTAGACGAGGAATACTGCACGTAAACTCTAGCTTGTGGTTGGAGGCTCTGTAAACTCCTGGCAGATGTAGCTGTTGCCCCAAAGGTTTTCTAGCCCAAAAAAAAGAAAGGAGGACAAACAGATGGAGATCAAAGAAGGGTTGAGAATTTAGACAGATATGAACTGGCTTGTTCCAAGGTCACACAACCAATGAGCTCCAATACTCAGAGTCCTGCTCATTACAGTTGAAGCATAACATGAGCCTGCATTCCTGGTGATGGTGAGATTTCCAGAGAGCAAGACAGGGCTGGTTCTGAGAATTCCTTTGCAGAAGACAACTGAGGCGCAAATTTTGAGTCTAATGCTTTGCAATTGAGCTACAGGAAACCTTCAACATAAAGGGCAGTGGCAGCTTGAACAAATTAGGAACACTACTTGTCATTTCATAGTTTGTCCTGGAGATAAAACTGTCCAGATCAGGCAAATCATCAGAACAACACTGCCTGTGACATTGCCACAAGAAAGGATCAGCACAGCTTCAAAACCCGTGGCTGAAACACAATCCTTAGGTGGGGAAAGGCAAAGTAGTCTGGGTGATGTAAATGAGAACTCTTTCCCATAAGATTTCATCTACCAGCTGAACACAAACATACCTGAGAGGCTTGAAGAGATTTAAATGTCCGTTTCCTTTATCTTTTTTTCTTTGCTGACTCAGTTATTTTGATTGTTTTAATACTTCCACTACTGTCACGAGTTAAAGAAGCCTCTGTGCAAAGTATTCTGAAATCTGACCTCAGCATCTCAGGAAGCTCTGTGTGTAGACTGGACACTGGAGTGCAGCATCCACGGGGCTGAACTCCTCTGCAGCAAAGCCAGGCCTCCATAGCTGCAAAAAGGGATTTTCTCCAGGGTTTGTGTCTAGAGCCTTGTAAGCCCTCCTCTGCTCCATGGAGAGGGTTTGTATTAAAAGCCCCCAGGAACATCCCTGCTCAGTATTCCCATCTTTGCCATACCTCAGCCCTACCTGAAATCCCAACACAACCTCCCTTTTCCCTCACAGTCTTGGCGAGGCTCAATCTGCAATCTCAGTCAGGATGCTCTGGCTTCCTTTCAAAAGACCAGCAGCTGCTAGTCCCCTCTGCAGCAGGAAACAGCCCTGTGCCAGGTCTGGTGGTTAGCCTCCCATCAGATTTCTGTCCTTTACCTTTGCACAGTTTGTGTCACAGCAGAGCAGACACTGTGCTCATCCCTTGCATCGTGTACCGCCCTGTCGCTACCTACCAGCTGGACTCTACTCAGAGCTGTAACTCATCCTGCCTCTTGGCTTACTCCTGACTCATCTGTACACTTGGTCCAGTCATGAGTCCTGCTCCACTATTTGACTACTTTCTTAATCCTGTAGTCATTTAGGAGCTCCTAACACAGACACCAGTCTCTCCTGAGCTCTTTCCTTACCTTTGCACTAGGATGACTTCCTACTGTCTCTCCAACACCATTTGTTTCAGAAACAGAGACCTCTTGTACTCCTTTATCCTCAAGACAACCTTCTCAAAGGCATTTAAGTTACATAAAACAAAAGGAACTTGATGTACTTATGAAAAGAAGATTCTGACCAAGTTTTCTTTGCTGTAGGAGAATCACTAACCATGAGCATCTTTTAAATAAAACTCCTTTGGGAGTCCCACTTCCTTCTACAGTGGACTGGAGAGCAACCTGGTTGGGATGTAGACATTTCAAACATTATGACAGTCATCAGAAACAGAAAAAGATTTATTAGAAATATTACACAGATTTTTGCATCATACATTTTAATAATGTTAATCTTTAAATATTTGCATGTCCAAACCTGGCAATGCCTAGTATATACATTCTAATGTGCTCTTTGTATAAATTAGATTGTGATGTAACATCTGTACCCAAGAGAGAAAGCTAAAAGAGGCAATTATCCCATATGACAAACTCAAGCCTGGACCAACAATCAATAAAAACATCGTGTCCAGCACTGCCCAGTGGAACTTGGCACACGTACGAGTCAAAAACGTAGAGACCATCGGCTGAGAAAAACGTTAGCTTGGTTCTACACCACAGTGGTGAGTCTAAACAGCACCAGGGTTGGTCAGAACCAAGATAGTCTAGCATAGAAGAAGTTATTGCTGGGTTTCAAAATGTCTTAATGCTCAGTGCCCTGAGTCTTGTTAGGCAAAAGCCCTCTTCTGACAGGGAAATGCATAATCTCATCCCACGCTGATGCTATTTCACACAGGCGCAGCTTTGCAAACAGCTGGCCCCATCCTGTACTTCCTGCTGGAAGAGCTGGTACCAAAAGCCCAGAGAGACGAGGGAGTCATATGCAAACTAATGAGCCAGTGTTCATGTTTTCATTGCCAATGAAGGGAGAAAGTCAGTGAAGCAAAAAAAAAGAAAAGAAGGAGATTTTTGAAGGGTTCCAGGTCAGGAATCAGTCTACAGGGAAGAACCAATCGTGCCAGCGTGCACTTACTTGGTTTGGACAGAAAACTTGCACATACAACAAGGCAACTTCAAATTACAAAGAGAAAACATGCCAAAACTCAAAGAGAAGGTGTCTCACTGAAAGGAAACTGGAGAACATGCTTAAGTCCAACCCCACTCTGCTCAGCACAGCTGCCTTGCTGCAGCACAGCAAGAGCCGGGAAAGCTTTGTCCCCTTTGCATTTCCGTGACTGTCCGGCCACAGGAAGGGGAACCTGGCAGAGGCAGCAAACTCTGAGCTCTCTTCCCTCCTTGTCCTCTGAGATCCACCCTGGGCTGCACTCTTAGGAGAAGTGTCACTCAAGATGACAGCAAGGACTCTCCAGCTGATGTGTTCTGCTGCCCACAATGCCCGGGTATGCATGTCCCATGTCCCATGTCCCATACATGACCTCTCCTCACACACCAGACTTTCCCTCCAGTCAGTTTCACTGAATACTTTCAGAAACAGCTCATCAGCCTGCTTAGAGGGCTGACTCTGGGCTCGCTTCCCATCACCTCTGCACCTTCCCCAGCCATGAAACCATTCGTACCTTCTATGTCTCACCAGACTTTCTGGGAGTCAGACTGTACCTTCCACACTTTGCTCTCCTTTCCTCTCCAACAGTACAACAGTCACACAATGTGATATCCCACCATGGAAACCCCCATCCTAAACATTCTTCTCACATGCTCATCCAAAAAGCAGCTCATTTGGTTTCTCGCAGCCCAACGGACACACACACACACAAAGATGTGCAGGCACGTTTAAGTGTGAATATATTTAGGGAGCATATGGCAACACAATGAAGATATTTCTTCTGCCTGCATCAGGGAAAGATCCATTGCTCCTAAGAGTCAGAAAGGATTTAGGTAGTTCAGGCAAACAGTGACAAAATGTGTTACACCATTCGTGTCATACCATCACGTCCCATTCTAGGATCAATTTTGAGGGAAGTCTCAGATTTTCTGTGACAACTACCCCTGTACCCTCTATCTCAGTTTGCAAACTCTCTAATTTTAAAAGGCAGCTGTTAAGTTTATTTTGCAATTCAAAGTTGAGATGTCTTACAAGGGCATGTGGATTTTCTGAAAATCAGGTTGTTCTGCAGCATCTTGTGCAGGACAAGTTTAAGTTCACATTCAAATTTTAAGGCAGCGTGAAAATACACATCTAGAAATTTAACTGTGCACAGTTCAAAAGGAAGAAAAAACACATAATACTGTAACAGCTAAACAAACAACTAAACAACATTTCTAGTCTCAAAAAATCTGGAACAGCATCTTCCAATCCCAATGTACCAGCATTTCCCAATGAGATGTGTTGCAGGTTTGAGGACGGAAAAGTAGCACTGAGCAAATGGTGGAACTGAGAATCTTTTCCTCTACTAAGTTGCTGTAAGTCCTAAGAAAGTAAAAAATAAATTTAAGAATATACCATTAGAGTTAGGTAGAATTAGTGTTTAGTCTCCGTTACCGTCAGGCACGGGAGTGTGCAAAGAGAAGACAGAAACACTGCTTTGCAAAAAATGATTTAAAAAAAGCTGCTGAATCAAGCAGATTTGTAGAGTTAGACTGAGTCTTGAAGATTAGAAATAGGTAAGAATCAATAAATAGATTAGAATAAGTGTCAAAACAGTGCTTGAAGCAAACGATAGGGACACATTAGATAACACACTTCTGACAGCCACCCAGAACACACTGCCAGGGACCAGGGGGTTAAGATTATCCTTATTTTTCAGATCAAGTGGAACCCTCTCAGTTTGAAATGTTTACCAGACGCTGGGAATTAAAAGCTTTTTTTCTCAGCCCTGCAAGTGCCCAATCCAAAGCCCACTGAGGAATATGGAATTTTCTGTGCTGACTTCACTACGCTTTGAACTACAGCCTGCTGGAGAGAATCGGGCTCCCTGCCAAAGGATACCTCAGGGGAGCAGAGCCTGCTGCATCCACAGGGCCAGGGAGCTCTGCACTGCGACTGCCTTCCCAAAGGAACTCTGCTTAGCAGCTATTTCTCTCTTCCATCTTATCACATAACATGAGACACATATCTGAGAACACTTAGGGCAACTCACTCCATGTCCTCTAGGGATGGCAGAGTGTATGCTGAAAAATACTGGAGAGTTAATTCAATTTAGGAAGCACTCTCTTGTGAAGAAAGAGCTCTGGACAGCATTTACAATGGCTTTCTCACAGTGTAGGACAGGTGACACAAGGAGTGCAGGGGCACTCTAAGTGTGTGTCACTGTCCTTTCTTATTACACAGATTCTTAAAAGGTTTGAATCAGAATTTCCTGGGGATGATGGACTAGAATAAATGTCAGACTAAGCTAAGAGCAAGTGCTGCTTTTCTCCTTGTGCTAAACAGGCATACACTGCATTCCACCAACTTCCTGTCTGTTAGTACACTCGCTGACCTTGGCTGCTGTCATCTATCCCTTAATCCTCAATTTCGCTGTGAGAAAACCAGGGCCTGAGATAGGCTGTTTACTAATTAAATAGTATAAAAAAAAATCCCAACCAAACAACAAAGCACTGTGGCAAAGCCATCAGCCACCTGCAAAGCCCCAGAAAACCCGAAATAAGTTTCTTCTGTGAGTTTGTTTCTATTTCATGAACCTTTTTTTTCAGGAGTTAAGAGCAGTGAGTTCACACTATTTTTTGTACGAGACATGATCTCTGGAGCTCCCTATGATTAACATTCACAACGCATCAAACCTGGTCACAGGGTTAAACACACTAACTAAACAGCAACTTTCTTCTACCAGCACAATCAAAAGCAGCTAGGCAGCCCTCCATGAGGTCCTGTACAAAGCATGCTCTCCAAGACCTGCTCCTATAATAAATTAAGCAGCCAATTCAATCCTGCTATCCTCGGAGACACACAGAAAATCCAACTTCATGAGGTGAAATAAGAAACACTATAATGGAAATGAAACAGTATCTTTCTGACATTTTACTAACAGTATTATTGATCTGGAAAGCTATTCTCTGTCGCCTTAGAGATTTCCAGGACACAGAGAGGGGTTCCAGTTACATTCTTTGTAACTTTGGAGTGAAGTCACAACTTCCATCAGTACCAATATGTTACTGTGGTCCTTCACAGCGTGAAATCTCTTCCAAGTGTGTAGCACACAGACTACACTCCATTGTGTCTCACAATCCATGCCTCTGCACAGCAATTATGTGTTTGTGCTGATTCCACAGGATTGACACAGAAGTTGTTACTCCACTTAATCCACAAAAGTCACACCTGCTGAGATGTCCCTGTATTGCTTAGAGTCATCACCTGATTACTGGCACCTTGCAAACTAAAGCTAGTAATGGTATTTGCAATATTCCTACACTAACTGTGCCTGCACAGTCAGCTGGGAAGCTGAGCTCTGGCTTCCTGCAGTAATCAAGTAACAAAGTTGTAGTAATAAAGCTATGTCTCCTCAAAGAGATTACTTCTGTCTTATCTGAAATGAAGTCCTGGCACCTAGCAGGATTTAAGATCTTAGAGTTCCTTCATTAACTGGTGATGGAACAGAGCGTGGTTTCCAAGTTACAGATGATCATGTTATCCTGCTGGTTAAGCTACAATGAGCAAACTGATACAGTTACTGCGTTAGGTGCATGAGAGTAACTCAGGTTAAGATTCTACAGACTTATGTGCATCAGTTGTGACATTTTATAAAATATATGGAGACAAGAAAACAAAATGTATTTGGGATGAATTAAGCATATTTTGGCAAGAAGAGCATTTTTGAGAGCTTCTGTATTACTGTCAATCTCCCAGCCTCCTTTGAGTGCCAGCATAGTCCGCACTGATTTAGAACTTCATTTCGTAGTAGGGCTCCTGATGGAGGAGTCTGGTTTGAGGCAAAATATTGTTTAGCTCAAGGAATCCTCTTCAGAAATATCCCACACATGTTCAAAAATGCTTCACAATTCCCAGGTGGGAATAAAACTAGAGATTAATTTGGTTTGTATAGATGGACAGTGGGTATTTATTTGGTTGTGGCCCCAGTTGTAATCAAAATTATGGAAGAGCTTTCTTCCAGACTAAGAGCTTCAGTTGGCTGTGGAAGAGGAGCAAGTGGATTTTTAAAGTGATCGTGTGCGTCTGTAGCGTTCTTTGTTCTCTTCTCCACTTCTGTCCACCTCTTGCTCTGCGATTCAGGTCTCAAAGTACTTGTAGATCTGGGCGACGTACTGCATCACACTCTGCCAGTCTGGCCGGTCCGTGTACATCATCTCACTGAGCTCCTGCACAGGACAGACACATCATCAGAACAAGCATCACACTGGGAACATCACTGGGTGCTCCAAGTAGCTGTGTTGCTACAGAACACCTACTTCTGCTTCCATTCCAGAGCTCCTGACAGCCACATATAGTATAAAAGTCCACGGGAATGATCTACTGGCCTAGTGCAACTTCATATTAAACTTCTTTAAGTTTAAGTTTAAGCCTTTTAGAGAAGGCTTTCTAGACAGTTTAACAAACAATTATGCTTTTGTTTCTTAAAACACTAAACCAAAAGGAAATAAAATTATCTGAGAGGCAAGCCTGCTCATGAAAATAGGAATCATCTGGAATCATATGCCACGAGGAGGACATAATCAGTATTCTTATTTCAATACTAGATGGCCTCCAGAAGTTAATTCAAATAATATTAATTCCATGATCCTACAGATTCTTTCTTGGACCTTCTCTTAAAACTGCCAGAGATGACATTTTCAGTACAAGCTGGCCAACTGGTCACGTGGCAACGAAGGATTTAGAACGGTGTACACAGCAAATCTTCCCTATCTAACAGAAGGTTACTCACCAGGCTGGGTTTGATGCCTACACTTTCAGCAGCTTGAAATGCCAGCAGCAGATTTCTCTTCTGTAAAAATAACCCAAAAGTTCAAAAGGATTATTGTGGAAGTATAATTCTCACACCCTACCTTGCATCTGGTTAGTAAGTAAATGTAAATGAGCAGGTATATTTGATAACTGAGACCCACTAGATTCAATACATCCACACAGACTCTTTCTGTATTACTAAGGTATACTTGAAAACAAGTTCTCTGCTATGAATAGCTCATCCACTCCTGCTCAAACTCCAGCCTCCTTTTGACAAATGGGTTCTTGTGAAATTGATAACAACTGGACAAAAAAAGTCCACTGAGGTTCTGTCTTTATTATGAATGAAAGGTCTCTGAAGATGTGTGAGCTTATGTAAGTCATTCCTGTATATAGTGTAATCCTTATTGTAATACATACTAGCTGCCTGAAGTAAATCCAGTAAATCCTTGTTCCTCCCCTTTGTGAGGGTCTTAATAACATAAATGGAATGTGCTGACATGGTCTGACTTTTGGATGCATTCATTGCTGACCAAGTGATTCAATGAATAATCTGTCTGCCTAGTGATCCAGCACTTTTAACGTGGGCTGCTAACCCAGAAGTACAGAAATGCTTTAGCCTTTCAAAAGGGATGCCCATCTTCATGTTCACCTGCAGCACCCACTGGATTCAGGCAGCCTGGCACTCTTTATCCCTGCATTTCAGTCTGGGAGCTCACAGCTGGTTTCCCTCTTTCATCCAGTCTGCTTTGCAAATTCCCAACTGAAATTTGTCTCTTACTGTTGCTGCCATCTACATATTTTGTATCGTGAAGGTCTTGCAACTCTGTCTCTATCCCATCAAAATGAGTAATGTTCACCCTGAATTTGGCAAATGGTGTGGAAGCAGGTAAACAAAACTTACTTTATCCTGACTGTTGAGCTCCTGGTAAGGAATATGTGCAGGTAAATATGTGTGCAGGAGAGCGCAGAAAGCAAGCCCATCACTCCAACTGCTGCTGAAGTTGGTAATATCAATATTCTGTAAGAGAAAACATGAACCATCCCTGAACAGTGCTACACAACACAAGATCTCCAAATAATAGTTTATATGTAGTCATGGAATAAACCCAGAGTATTAAAATAATACAGGTTTACAATTTCTCTTCTTCCCTTCTTTTTCATGTTGAGTAGAAAGATACCTAGTAGGATGGCAAGTTTCAAGTGATGATTAAAAACTTGAATGCTTTTCACACCAGACCCCAAAAAGTGACTCTCTTAGGTGAGAAAAGCCATGTGCAGCACATGCTGCAGCTGCAGTTTTCCTGTGCTGGAAAGAGGAAGGACTTATCTAGTCCATTTTGATTACAGAATGGCAGAAATAGAATTTCTCCAGCACCTCCAACTGATACTTTAAAAAGGTGTTTTACAATCGATTTCATGCTTCCTTCTCTCAAACTGTGGAGCAGAGGGTCAGATTTGTACAACGACGAGGCAGTGTAATCAGTGTATGTGACCGCTGCTATCTGATACTACACAGCAGACACGTGCTTTCATGAGAATATGCAATTATCAGTTATGACTTGATTCAGCCCCTTATCAAACATGGTATCAAACTGATAGAACACTAACATAGTCCTCAAGTCCTAAGTAAAGGATGTGCTTACTTGGGTATGAGAGGGGGGCTCAAGCCAGTCTGCAGTCATGTGCAGGAACATGTCTGCATTCGCAGTTATCAATGCAGCATCTTTCATGTGCACACCACAACTACTTAAAAAAAGGCAGATAAAGAATGGGAAATCACAGATACAGAATCAACTACCCTAATTCACAAAAGGAGACATAAGTAGTTGAGGTGAGAACAGAGGTTGTGTGATGCTCACTCCCTTACTGCCAGTCATTGAAATAAGTGTGGTTTTACCACTGGTAACAAGTACAATACAAGATCCTTACAGAACAAAACCAAACAGAGACCTTTAAATCTTGTCTTCATGCATTTCCTAACATGACAATAAGACTGAATTTGCTCAAGGAAGCAATGCTTCAGGGACATGGATATATTAACAAACACCCAATGGGAACCCCAGAACTGAGCTAGACAAATCTCCAACTTGCCTCTAGCAGCACTCCTACCAGTTACAGCTCCAATGGGAAGGCAGTGAAAGAGAAACATTTCGAAATACAAGAGCATATAACCCAACTTCCTTTCCCTGTACTGCCAGATGGTGGGATTCTTCTTTGCCAGCCACATAACTGAAGACAAGGGTGCTCTTAGGTGCACAGGGGAAATCCAGTTTCCCTTCTCATGACACCAGAACACGCTATGGTCAATGGGCAGATTGGAGTGATTGCAAACACGGGTATTTAAAATTTAAAAATTTTATTTTTAAATCATCTGCAAAGA
Source organism: Heliornis fulica (assembly GCA_013399135.1). NCBI lineage: Eukaryota > Metazoa > Chordata > Aves > Gruiformes > Heliornithidae > Heliornis > Heliornis fulica. The sequence goes on along the minus strand of VXBZ01001748.1, from coordinate 449,771 downwards.
ACACCTTCAAAATGCAAAGAGTCCTGGGGTACAGAGTGCACTTTGCAGGCCTCCCTTGCGAGGCACAACTGCAGTTAAGCACCCGCTCACGGGCCAGTTCTGATCCTGTGAACAAGACGACCTTTCCGATGCTCCTGTGTGCACTGCCTGGCCATACCAGCACTCTGAGGAATTCTGCTGTAGTAGCAGCAGTAGTTCCAAATACCAGCTAAAAACAAAACACTGAACTAAGTGATACTGCTTAGAAAAGTAACAGCTGCTGGAGCATGGAAGGCTCCAGGACATGATGGTACCGCACCATCTCACACACCACAGCGGGTGTGCAGCTACCCTCAAATCATTCTCACCAGCCACATCATCTTGTGTGCTCAGACTCTGCCACCTCATTTAGCTATTTGCTCATTTAAGATTCCCCAAAAGCCATTTTACTGCATCCCATACAACAGCTAATGCAGACGCACTAAATCCCAGACGGGAAGTACTTGAGCATATGCCCTTCACTTACGATGCCTCACTGATTAGTTGTCCCACATGGATTTTTCCAGTCAGACAGGATTTGAGATTAGTAATAAATGTCCATAACCAAAAATTACTCAAATTGAAGCAGTACAGAATATTTCAGGTTAAAATACTCTGGCTGTCATCAATCTACAAATCTAATGGGCTCAAAGCAGGCCAGCAGCAGCTGATGTTACCACACTGTACCCACCACCACATTGTATTTTGCTTTGTTAATGTCTGTCAATGAAGATAAAAGAAAAGGAACTTGGTGAATACAATCACACACAAAAAAAATTCTGCTCTGAAAGCTGCCTTGGTATTGTCTAATCCATAATGTCCCACCATGAAAATCCAGCTCTGTGTTATTAAATTGGTGAAGCTGGACTGCTCTGTCTTCTTGATGTTTCAGACAAACAAGTTACTTACTATTTATCAATCTGCAGTTAGTGGGAAAGAACTGACTGCCAGATTACTGAAGTGTTTTTACTGAGGCCAATATATTTTATCAGCAAATAGTCTACCACCAAATGCCAATAATCCCATTTTATATTGTATAACAGAAAGGGAAAACGGAGGTCGTCATCCCCCGTCAGCCAAAGGCCACAGAAACAGGAACAAACAAAGCCTTAGTTAAGCAACAGGACTAGACAAAAAGGCAAGTCATGTTTGTGTGGGAACATTATATCCTATCCTCATTTTCATGATGCTATTATGAGAGATACATGAGACACAAAACTGTTCCTTCCTACAGTATTTCACCCACCCAGCATCGGTTTGATAATTTTACTGGTCTTTGTAGTTTTAATTTTATCTAAAACTCTTCTCTATCTAACAATACCTAGAGGTAAGAAATGCTGATGTAGACAACTGGACCAGAACTAGAACCACCCCTCACATTTCCAACAGCATTGTTCAGACAGCCATGTTCAGTAATTCTTGGATCCAAGTCTTACAAACAAGCAAAAGTTCAAGAATGGGCTTCTGCTGACAATACTTAAACCCACAAATGAAATCAACTACAATGTGGTTCATCATGATCAGAGAAAAATAACTCAAACCTGAGTCCCAAACACAAACTCAAATTGAACACTCGAAGGCTCAGCTCAGCTTGTTGGTTAACAGCACAACACCAAATGTGAACACACACTCAGATTTTCACATCCAACAAGCATCAGCGAATCGTGGGGTATTTCCCACTCAACAAATGCATTCCTGTTTCAACCTATAAATCCCACCCTTGTGTTTCTTCTTAGATCTCTGTTAACTGCTTTTCAATTTGGGCTATAAGGACATAGTTACTGAAAAGTGATCTGTGCTTCACTACAGTGCAGCTTTCTTTGCAATACCTCCCCACTACACCACACCAAGAGGAATTAAGTCAAAATAGAGGCACTCAGATTTCTCAGAAGATGTCTGGCTCTGTTGAAGCCAAGAAAGGCGGGTTGGGGGGGGAAGGGGGGTGGAAAAAAGGAAAAACAATTTAGGGAATGAACACCTTGGAAACTATTCACTTGTCTTGATTATTCTGGCAGTGGAACCTGTCCCAGTCTTTCTGCCACACCTCTCTCTTTCGCAACACACAGTCCCTGAATATGTGGGAGCTATTTGTGTACTTGCTGGTTGTTAATGCACACTTCCCAACTGCAGGATGGAGCATTGGGTGATATCTCTATCACCTAGTGTGCTTACAGCAGAATTCCCACCTCAAACCCTGAAAAACTGCATGTGGCTTCCCAGGAGAGACCTGGAAATTAACCTATACAGGATGGCACTGTTCAGGAGAAAGATGTACCATCAGCAGAATGAATGTACAGAGAAAAGTGAAAAACCAATAGGGATTGTAGATGAAACTGAGCTGCAGTGCTCCTTAAGAAGGGTGAAAAATTTACCATCTTAGTGACTGTGAGACATACTGTGGCACTAATACCCCAATGTCTATTTTAGCATTATGTCAGTGGGTCCATACTGCTGAAGACATCTGTACCAGAGACCCAGCTCTGGGCCAAAGGGTGCCGAGTAGCTGCGGGTTAGTAGCTTCCTTTGGAGCACACATATCATAACCATATTATGCAGCACTTCACCTGGGTCTGCCATGATGTTGCTCAGAAAATAACCAGAGACATGGAGGTGGTGTCTGGCCAGGAGAGGGGTGCTTTTATACATAACTACATAACCAACTTTACATACCTGCGTGGAGGGGCAAAAAAGAGCATGGAAAGATGTGAGGATACAAAGATTACTGGGATAGTGGCAGAGTATTGTGTAGAGCAAAGAGGACTAAACTATTTCCAGCGTAGTTCCCAGGCTTCTTGTCTGTGAAAACAGTCCATTCACTTCAGATGAAAGCTCCTGAGTGAACTACTACACATGCACTGAGAATATTAAGAGACCAGGATCTGGAAGCACACGAGGGAGCTCAGTTATCTGAAAGTACCCAAGTACCCAGCGTGGTTTGTTTCTATGAGTACCTGAAGTACCTTGAATATTAAAGTTTGGGAAAAAAAAAGTACAGGCAATGTTATTTCAAGAACAAATGTGTTATCTATGATATTAGTGGCAAGCCTAGTCCTAAAGACACTGAACACCTGCAAGACATTAACCTTAGCCCCCCACCCCAGGAACAGGACCTTTGCTTGCAGATAACAGAGCGCTCTGAGCACCATGGTAAAGGCACACAGGGAAGTCTGTGTGATCTGTCCTCACCAAAAACAGTTTCTTGTTTATCTGAGGAAAAAAACAACCACCCCATTAGATTTCACTAGATCTTTGACTCCAAGTTTTCAGTAAAAACCAACAATGACATCATATGCTGTCCATTATAGCCTGAGTATGTTAAAATAACTGACACAAGATATTCCCGCTTCGCAGATGTTACTGTGCCCATGCCAACAGCTCTCTGAGTCATCATTTTCTCAATAAGACCCAGAATTATAAATTATAGACATGAAGCTAGCCTGGGACTCTGTGGAAGAAAGCTTGCAGTAAATATGACCTTAGCATCATTCCTCCCACCCTTCCCCCTCAGCATGCAGCATGCCTCTCAGAAGTCATTGGTACAGAACAGCATGGGGGGAGCATGGGGCTAATTATTGAGGTTCAGCTTCTACAGATTATAAACTTAAAGGCTGAGGTCAGGACTAGTTAAAATAATACACCAATGGGAATTGCCTTATTTTCAATAGCAGCTTCCTCTTAACTGGCTCAGCTTTCTGAAGTCCCTCCTACTTATTGCTAACCAGAGACCCACACCTCCTCCACAGACCAGAAGCCTCTCAGCTCAGTTTTTACACAGCTATATTTAGACACAGATGTTCAAACAGGAACCTCCTTTTCATCAGCCACATCTCTGCAAACTCTGAACTCTGACCCTTCTAATGGAAAATCCAACCAAGGTACCTTGAAAGGCAACTTCCAAAGATCACCTACACACCCACCCATTTGTGACAATAGCTGCATGAAACTGCAAAGCTAATTTGGATTTGTTACACCCTAATTGGTTTGGAACATGCTAGCAAGTTTCAGCCAAAGAGGTTCCATCAAAGGAAGTATAAAAGCTTCAAGCTCTGGATAGGCAGATAGGCATGCTCTGAATACTTCCTAAGAAGCAATACAAGTGAAGGGCTCCTTTTAGCATTATCCAACCTTCTGAGCAAACAGAACACTCCTGTTCATCTAAAATGCTCCAGCATAGATATGAAACATCTGAGTAATCTACTGGAAATGTGGGTGAATTAGAAGAGCAGTGTGGTCAGTTCCAGTTAACACGGATGAAAGGCATGAATGCCTAAAATTAAAGAGTGCCTGGATTCTTCTGTAATTACAGGGTGCACCCAGATGACTTGGGCAATTGCACACAGCTATTTTCAATGGGTAGCTGCAAGTCTAAAGTGATTTGCATATCAGTCAATTGACTACCAGAAACCTTTCTGAATTCAGTTACAAAACTTTTTCACTTAAATGGAATACATAATAATGTCTCTTGATTAAAAAAAATATAATAATCCAGAATAACTTGTGGAACAGCAATACTGTTATTGTATAGAGATTAAGTGGCTAGCCAAGATTGGGAAGGAAGCCAAATGACCTCCTATCCTCAAGGCTGTATTAATATCCCTAGTTCAAATGGTTCAGGCAGCTGCAGTCTCCATAGGAATTGTTTTAACCTTCCTTTGAAACTTTGTGTTTCAATCACCATCATCCATATTTCTAATGCTTCCACCAGCCATGTCAGTAAGTCACACATCTTATTGCTGATTACACGTGTATGAAACAACATAGGTCAGATAACACAAAGTGCATAACAAATTATCTAATTACAGCACAGTGAAACAAGGAACTGGTGCCAGCTCTTTAAAGGTTATCCCATTTACCACATTCCTTTTTATAAAGTAACCCCATTTCCCATCACATTCCTTGGTTTTCTGCTCCACTGCTGCCATGTATGTTGCCTTGGGCTTACCCTTTATCATTTGCTTCAGCACATTTGACTCAGCCTTCTTAACACAGACAAGACATCTGAAAGAGAGCTTATTACTGTAATTATTTTGCAAAAGCATTAAAAAAATCAGTTGACTACAGTAGTCACATGGAGCAGGGACATTTAAAAAGAGGAAATTTAACAAGCTTATTATCATGAACCCTACACAAAGGTTTTTCAACTCCCAACTACTGTAATCTCTCAAAAGCCAGAGTTCTGAGAAAATGCCATGAAGTCAGGCAAGTCCAATTTTCTTCTTTGAGTCAGACTGGCAAAAATAGGTAGCACAATGCTCCCAAGTTCTGTGCTCAAAACCAGGTCATGACAGGAGCTGTCTTGGCAACATCATTCAGAGTAAATTTAAAGCCATTCAAAAGCGATCTGTGCACTCCTCAAGCTCAACAATTTCTTCATGAGGCACTGAGGAGGTCCAGGACCTCTACAAGCCAGCTTAGTTCTGGTATTTGACTGTAAAATAGGTGAGGTGCTGCTGTAGCTAAGGTTTCCATAAGAATAAAACAATTGAAGAAGTACCAAATGGGAGATTTTTATGGTGGTATGTGGTAAAGTGATGTCCCACTTCCTCTGTTTGCAAGGTAAAGTACAGTCACTACTGACATTGGAATCATCACCCTAACTATAGATATAAGCAACTTCCTTAATGAGCCAAACAGCATCCAGTCATGCCCATCAGACTATTGCTCCCAGCACTGTAAAGTAACAGGGTTTTGTATATATTCCTCATTTTGGGTCTCAATTTATCACTTTGTATGACAGTTTCCACTTGAACAAGAGAGAGGGGAAAATAGAGAATGAACAAATATATAATCTGAGCTTAAATGGAGCTTTTTATTACTGAAACACAGAAGGACCAAGCAAGAGCTGGTATAAGCAGAAGAAAATTTATTTGATATCTCTGGGCCATTTCAGAGATGAAGTAATGGTGACAGAAGAGATATCAAGTGTGACCTGTTACTGTATTTTACACCACTGTCACATTCAGTGAGTGGACAAAACGATTTTCAATTGTTCTCAATTTTCTCACCAACTCATGACAGCACCGCTCAATGCCACAGAGAAGGAAAAGACTGGGCTGTGTTCCTTCATTCCCAAGGCTGCAAGAGTGAAGATGCAGCAGCTCCAAGGACCACACAGATACTCTGGGGAAGGAGGGGGAGGGAGGGAGGAACTGGATCCCTTCAGTGTCCAAGACAGCAGCACAGCTACTTCCTGCCTGGAGCCCTGCTGCAGAATTGCTAATGACCATACTGGCTGCTCCCACAGCTATTCACAGTTATCTGCATCGAGAGTTCAAAGATTGGCCATCTCCTGGAATTCCTGGGTAGAGGGGTGGGCTGCAGACTGCAGCAGACTCATGGTAAAGGAAGAAGAGAGGGTGAGGAGAGGGCTCAGCTGCAAAGGATATTCATGGAACAGACTCGGTCCTCTCCCAGTTAAATTTGCAGTTTGGAGCTGTTCCAGCCGGTGACCAATCAATTCAGTGTTTTCACTGATTGTCATTGCATCCAGGCAACACCAGGAAAGTGTCTTGGACTTTGGGATGGATAGAATGTAAATGCTATTTTTAAAATTACCCAGCAGGATAGAAAGTTACGCATGAGAGAGCTGCATGGGCGTTTATTTTATCCCTCCAATCAACAGACTTGGATTTGTTTACAGGATAAAACCCCTTATGTGAAAAAAGGTAGAGCTTGGCTCAAGTTATTTGGCTACACTGGAGAGGGACATTTATGCACTGGCACCACTGTCTTGCACTTTGGTGATTACCCTGATTATTCCCAACATGCCATGATTTGGCTGCTGCATTTATTTTCCAGATCCAATCCTGGCTCCAGCTGGGACATACAGAAAAATTGCATGTACATATTCTGCTATGGTTTTATTTAGAAAAAGCATACATTTATTCTGGGGAAGGGAGGAAGGTAATATTTTGAAATTTTAAGCATGTATTTTCATTAATGAAAAGCTCTCAAGATTGTCTGCCCTTTTTATTAGAACATCTTTCTCAATATTACTGAAACTCACCAACGTCCAACAATATGATATCAAGACCTATATTGGAACTTCTTAGGAAATCAAGGCAGTGGTATTATGCAAGACTGTCAAGGTCACAAAGACTGTCCAGAACAGACTTGAGAGCGAAATTCCTGACCAATTTACTGCCAATATTTATTGAAATACAGGATAATCCCTCCTATCTCAACAGCTATTGCCAAGACTCCCTTCAACTTCTGCACAGATGGGGCGGGGGGAAAAAAGTGTCTCTGAAGTCATTGCCCTCTTCTTCTCCTCAAAGAAACATAAAGAGTGCCAGAAATTACACCCACTTCTCAGAAACTCACAGAATATATTCATAACTTCCTGGAAAAAAAACCACTGCACATTTATCCTACTTCTAAACGTCAAAATGATACGTAAGCATATGCACCCTCATACCAGAAGGGAGATGCTAGTATATTCTAGTTTAGACTGTCATTGCTTAACAGACAAGAACTTTGTTGTGTTAATTGCACTGGTAAATACTAAGACAGGCAGATTTTTCCTGCTTACCCAGCAGGCTCTGACCCATCAGCCTCTAATCGCTGGCACACGGGTATGGTGGAAGGGAAATGTTCCCAGTCCTCCCCAGAAGAGAAACACTGCCATGAATGCTGCTTAGAATGGATGGATGGATGGATGGATGGATGCCATTTAAATCTGGAGGAGTTTTGTTCAGTGTTTTTCTTCACCCACACTCACACAAACTGGGTGTTATTTGTTTTGCTGCTGATACTCAGCACTCAAGATCACAGCAGTGTGGGAATCCCGCCTTTCCAGGCCACACGTGAACTGTGTCACAGCAGACAGGCTTTATCTCACTGCTGGAAAGACCTCAGGTGGAAAGGTGGCCAGAAAAACTCTACCTTTGCTCTTCTGTCACTGCTGAACTGCAGGATGCCACAGCTTACCTAATTCTCATAGTTAACAGTTAAATATTTAGACAGAAATCTGGTTAATGTTGATAAACCAGAGAGAGCTTGGAGCAGTTTGGAAACATTGAAACAGTTTTATGCTCCTTTGACACAAACACAAAAAGTAATGTAGGAAAGAGTGAAAGAATCACTCCCATAGTCAAGTGCACATCCCCTGATTAAGAACCATCTGGGCTCTTTTCTGTGTTTCTTTTGGACAGTGCACAGCTGTGCTGGGACTCCCACGGCTTTGGAACCAAGTTCCACTACATTAGTGTCAAAGGAAGCCTTTGACCCACTGTTTTATGAGCCAAGACCCAGGAATGAGATTCTGCCCAGGCTCATCATGTTGAGTCTGGCTTTTGTCCCATTCAGCTCTTTGATTCTTTACCAGAACTGCCAGCCTGCACACCAGCCCTCAGGATGGTGGTAGCACTTGCAGGACAGGTGCTGTTCCCTCTCTGTGGTCCAAGATGGGGCATAACTGAAGTCTAAGTGAAGCAAAGGGCTCAGTCAAGACTTAAGAAGAGGCTGAGATGGTAGTTGCTTACGTAGAAAGATGACATTAACTACCCACGCTAGTGACATATAAAGAAATGACAAGCTGTTTCTAAATATAACCCTTAAATTTCCAGAATAAGGAAGAAATGGTCAGCCACAGATGTGTTAATGTACAGCTGGCCATGAAGGAGTTTTGGGTCTCCTATAAAGCTGGTACCCACAACAGGCAGCCCCAGAATAGGCCTGCTTGAACATAATCATCCTGGCTGGCTGTCCTAGCAGCAGAGTCCACCTCTCCAGTGAGAACACACTGGCCCCATGACCACCTCACCAGGGGGAATACATTACATCCTCATCAGCCTATCTGCATTTGTACATCTTTGGGCCATGCTTAATCTGTACTGGATCCCAGCCAGCCAGCAAACATGTCAAAAAAATATGAGAAAAAACAGGGGATAATACCATGGAATGGGGGCTTGAGAACAGAGAGGATATGGAGAAAATACTGTCTAGTACAAAAGGAAAAAGAATGCAGATTCCTATGAGAAAAAAGAGAGCCACAAATTCACAAACAAAAAGCTAGTATTAGTCCAGAGTTTAAACTGAATACAAAAGGGTAAAAAGCTTTGTTTTATACCCACTGCCAAACCACTAGTCAACCAGTCTCTTGCTATAATTACTTGACAAACAGCAAATACTGCAACAGCCTTTGTTTTTCTCCTAAGGGTTTGCATGTTTATTACATGAGGAACATGGTACTATGCAGACACACCAACTTTTACATAGTTTGATATATCAGTTTTATGCTTTTAGTAGTAAAAACAGTCAGAATTGCATTTAATGACTTCTAGGTTGCGTTTGGAAGCAATTTATTTCCAATTTCCAACTCTTGAGGCAGAAATAGCCACAATAGCGGGAATACTTCAGGGTAGGCTTTTTTTTTTCTGTTTGAATACAGGAAAGAGAGTGTATTAATATGTACAGAAAACAGTTTAAGTACTTAGACTCCTCTTATTGCAAATCTGTATTTCTGGAGATTATGCAAGCTGTGGTCTCCATCAGGATATTTCACTAGAGCCCTAAAACTACCTGTGTTTAAGAAAAGATAGCTTCTAAAAACAATTCACATATTTTAAGGCAAATATTTAGAATGGTTGAACATTCAGATATTTGTATTTTGCTAATTTAGACCAAAAAAATACAATGTCAGAGAATTGCCCTAAATATAGCTCCTACATGCTCCTAAGCATACTTCCTGGGACCTACTGCAAACCCAAAGAACTCCGAATAAGGCATGGAAACAAATATATCATTTCCTTTTAGCTTTGCTTTAGTTACTAGCATATTTTATGAAGAATAATTAAAAAGAATTATTTTCTCCAGGCATTATTTGTATAACATGAGAGCTAGGTAAACAACTGCTCTGGTCAGGAGCTTCTCCATGCTACAGAGATTCCTCTAGATAGCACAAAATCTGAGGCATTTGTCACAAATACCAACGAGACCAATACCATGAAATACAAAAATTTGCCATTTCTCTTTGTCAGTTCTAGAACACTCCTTGTCTCCTCCTATTTTGCATGCCTCTACTTAAGACAATCACACAGATACCTTTACTCTAAAAGATGGTGGTTCTTCAACAAGTGTGTCCCAATGGGTCCTGTTAAAGCAAATACCTTTGGTAAAATGAATAACCATGATTGTGCATTGGAGAAAAGAGTCTGTCTCAGACTGTCTTTTCCTCAGTGCCACAGAATGGATGTGTAGTGGTTGGAAAAAACCCATGAAAACAGTTCTTAGAAGCAAACCATATTCATTAACATGGTAGCAATTCCTTTCCTCCCCCCTCTGAAGAGGGTATGTGTGGCAGAAGTAATAATGCTCGATTCTAATGATCATGGGTTAAGTGCCTCTTGATGTTCTGTGTTTTCACAATACATCTGTGGATAGTAATAGACTTAATCTAGAGAGGTTTGGCCTCTTGACAAATGGTCTCCACCGAGAGCAAACAGAACCAGGGCACTTAAATAACACCACAGTCACTAATGATATGATTATGGAAGGTGATAATGCAACAAGAATGACTCTCAGCAGCTTCCAGGAGTTACAACTCATGGGAACAGAGCCTATTAGAAAAGAGACACCCAATTTCTAATTCACACTGCTGCTATGATGTGTAATCTTTTATAATAGGTGGAAAAAAACCCAAATCAAACCAAAAAACCAAAACACAGTACAACAGGGAGAAAGCTATTTTAACATAAATAACTTACTCTCAGCAGGCGTTGTGGTTTAAAGGAGCTGTGGTAATTGAGTTCCAGAGCCACAAAAGCAGTTCTCAAGTCTGGTCATCTCATCACCCTACATTATACCCCATGATGTCAACAAATTCAGAGAAACAGAAGGAACAGTCTGTGTGTGTCTGGCAAAAAAGATCATGTGGCAGTGCATAATTCTTGCAGGGAAATGTACATTAGATTAAGGTTGATTGTTTTTAGGCTGGAGACTTTCCTCAGGAAGTTTTGTGCTGAGCCCAAAGCCTTATTACATGACAATTCTTTTTATTACTGAGATTTTTTTTAGCATCTCCCCTATGTAGTTACTCAAAATCAGTGACCAAAGTGCCAGATAACATTCATCTGGGCAATTTAAATATGACAAATGAAATCATATGATCAACCACACTGCAGTTATGCAATCCCACTTCCATTTTCTTTTCTCCTAGTCATTAAACTGAACTTCCACTTTTCATTCTAGTCATTGTTTTCATGTTCTAAATTATTACTGTCTCCTTAGTGTTCATATTTTTGGTATTAAATCATTATTTAAATAGGTATCTTCCAAATGACACGGCACATTAGAGGAACATAGATGCTTTCATGCTTCCTCTCAGTTACTGTAAACTCGGGCAATATTTTAATTTCTTTTTTTAAAAACCAAAGCCCTTCAGGTCACTACTAATTTGTGTTGTGCTTCTCTCAACTCTATCCAGTGTCCCTCTCATTCTATTAGACTGCATCCTGGGGAACATGCAGAAGTTCAAAGCCAGGGCATGTTCCCACTGTAGTCAATGCAAGGATATAGGTCAGGAGTAGGATGTAAATTTCTATCTATTGTATAAGCCTTGTATGGATTAAAGCATTTAAAAAGTGAGGCCTGTGTGCTGGTCCCTAGGTGTTATACCCAGACACCTTCCTAGGTCACTAATCCATCTTTCCTTAGGGAAACTGGGACATGGGTAGCTGCTACTGAGAGTATCAGCTGTTCTGATCCACCTTGTCCACTCTGTTTAATGAAATCTAGTGTCTTCTTAATTTAATCAGAAAGGAATCTCCCTTCTCCTCACCAGCTCAGATCAGGAACTGTGTACAGCGTGCCACTGAAAAAAAGAAGTTAGGCAGCCAAGCAGCAAGTCTTTTAGTCTTTTTTTTTCCCCTCTTATTCTACTGAAAGCTGCTTGCTTCCCAAGTTAGCTGTGGGATTTCCACAGATGATGCTTCACAGACAGGGGTATTACACATGGAAAAGAAGACACATCAGAGTTCTGCTTGGTGGAGTCCATTACCTCATTCCCACCATTGCAGAGGCTAAGGCAGAAAAGATGATGACATTCTTCAGTTCTTTGTTCTCAAGAGTGATAAAAACTCCCTGTGGAACTTAATATCAGCCTTACATGATAAGTGCAAGGGTCTGGGAAAAGCAAGTTCAAGAAGAGTGGATGGACCACAGAACACAATGGGAATGAGAATCTGAGGAAGAATGTCCAAGAGAGAATGCCTCTAAATGAAGCAGTGAAGAAAGAGGCAAAACTCACCACATATCTAAGACAGTGTTTGTCCATTTGACTTTAATTTCTGCCCTGACATCTTCCACTCTGAATAACGAGGCCTCCCACCACATCTTGGTCTGAACTTGTCAGATTCATATGGATTACACAGTGTCTGTCAGTGTTTTACCTGCTTGTTCTCAAGAACTGCTGAAAATTCATTCTGCTGCTTTAGAAAGAGCAATGATGGCCATGAACAGAACAAAGCAGGAACCAAAACATCAAAGCTTTTTCTGAAACATCATCTAGACAGTCACATAGCAACAACACTCCAGCAGCCATATGCAAAGCAAAAACTTCCACTGTCCGCTGAGGCATGGACATAATTCCCTCCAGAGACTAATACTAAAAGGAAAAACAAATAGACCCTGGATTGCCTTGCAAACCTCCTGGGTGGCCTGTTATCTGATACAGTTAGCTCCACTGCTTGGGTTCAGTTGAGGAAAACAAAACTCCTTTCCCATTCTATCACAGAGGGAACACTTGCCACTCTTGGTGACAGGCTGGTACCTACAGAATCAGAACAGCAAAGCCACACAAGAACTTCTAAAACCATTAGTTGGACATTTAGTCCAACTTGGGTGTGATCAGGCAAAGGAAACTACAGGCTGTCTCTCTGAGAACACTTCTAAGAGGGAACTCAGACTGCTTTTAGGGAAGTGGAAAAAGCTCACCATGTGTTATCTGAAGCAAAATAGGGACAATGCTATCAGGAGAAAGTGTTACTCAAGAGATGGGCTTTCTGGCTTAAAAGTTAGACTTTAAAAAGGTACATTAAATATTTTCTAAGGACTGGATCAAAATGTCACTCCACACCTCCAAATCCAAGGCTGGGAGAATTTTAATGAGATATAAATAAGCACAAATCAACACAGCATAGAGCACACAACTTCAAAGACAGCACTGTAGCCTTTTAGGCAGCATCACGGGACTAGAGGCTAAACACTAATCCTGGCTTTATTCCTAGGTGTATCTAAAGTTGAAAACTTTCTCTGACACTTGTCCCATGAAATTGGTGCAAGCCAGATGAATATGCCAGTGCTAAGGAATGCTCAAACTTTCATAGATCAGTTTACTTAAAGGTAAAGCTACTGTGTTTTCATCCAAACTCCTGCACCCTGCAGCTGATGCTTCATAAAGAGCTGGTTGTGAAGAAAAAATAATACTGCATTATTTACTTTAAAAGATGGACTGTGCTTTTATAAAGACTTGCTCCAGGGTGCATATCATGTGGTGATAACTGCTTTTGTCTTCTGCTCTAAGTAACAAACAATATTGTTCTTAAGAAAGAAAAATCTCAACATTGTATCAAACCAAGACTATCCTGCACACCCAGAATAAGCCACAGGATGAACTGGTGTCAATAATTGCCTTCTACAGCTCAGCTGCAAGAAGAACCCAAGGCCTAACTCAAACGTACACAAACACTACCCAGAGCTCAATAAGCACATTGCATGCAGGAGCCCGTAGAAAGACTAACAGAATACAATTTCAAAAGTGATGCCAAATTGAAGCTGCTGCACATATACACTCTGTTTCTCACCATCAGCAACCTTTGATATAGTAAATATTTTTGTACATTAATTCCTTAAGACAAGGTGGTATTGGGAAGTTTCTTTAGCACTGCTAAAGAAATCTGAAGGAAGAGGATGGAAACACCCAGCAGAAGTAAACACAGAAAAACCAGCAGGGTGAAATACATATACTTCTTTAAGTGACACTGCTTACTGCACATCTATACAAAGTGATGTGTTACATTCCAGAGAGAAGTCAAAGTGTACCTATTCCCTTACCTGGTAACCTTCTGTCTTCTTCTGGCACCATTTCAGCAGAGCATTCCTCTTTGATCCACCATACTCCCGAGCCAGGGCTGCCAGAGGGTCCTTTCTCTCCACACTAACCCAGGGAAACATAAGGGATAAAGATAAATATGCTTGAATTCTCCTATGTTATACTAGTGTGTAAATAATACCTGTATGAAAAAGCAGAATGGCAGCACAGTACCTAAATGTAAAACAAACTGAAATGGCCTTCAGAGCTTGCATTCTATATTTATCTTTAGATCAGAAAATTCAGTTAGTACCACTGCATACAGCGAGCTCAAAAAACAGCACCCTATGGACATTCAGTGGCATGTGTTAACCCAGAGCTTCTGCTGGGATTTTTGTCAGCTTTACTTACACAATTTTTAAGTAACCTCTCTGCTCTACATATTGAAAACAAGGATTTAGGGTGCAGAATTAAAAAACTGAGTAATCAATTAACAGCAAATTTGCATCCAGTGATGGAGACTAGAGGAAAGTACTTTTTTTCCCACAGGACAGAAGAAAATTATGTGTCCAGCTCTCCCTTAGACCTCAAAGCTTTTGATTTTTAACTTACTGTAACATGCAAAGCTACAGTAAGGTCATGAGGTTTAATCAACTCATACACATGACTAAATTCTTGAATACAACTTAGTTGCTTCTGCAAGCTTGCTACCCTCATTGTGTTGTGATTGCTCATCTCTCAGATAGTTGTGGTTATTATAATCTGCATTTGGATATCTGGATTTGGCAATTCTGAACTGGACAGTGCAGCCAGCGGAGTTTCCACTAGAGACAGGGTCCATCAAATTAAATCCTTCATTCTGGTGCCAAGTAATGCTGTCAGTTTGTCAGTGTGCTGGTTTTTATCCAGGAAACTGAGTTGGTACCTGAGTTTGCTTTGGGGTTTCAAGTTGCTGGGGGTAGAGGTAAGCATTCTGCTGCTGAATGCCATAGGGGGCTTGCTCAAGGATTCCAGGGAGGGGCTTTTACGGAGGTAATGGTCTGGTTTCAGCTCTTCACTTCTCCCCTTCAGAAGATCTGTGGGAATTGAAAAGAAAAAAATAAAATAAAAATCTGTCAGTTTGCAGTCTCAGGAATTTGATTAATCACTGTCCTGCCACCCAGCACACAATATGTAGTCTGGTGTTTTGATTCTAAACAAATGTACTCATTTGTTCATTAAACACACATGGGGCTAGGAAACCTCGAGCAGATTAGAGGTGATCATAACAAGGCATGGCTTTGATGATTTCAACAGTGCAGACTGCCTAGCTTCCTGTGATTGATACTCCTGCTGGGGGGTAGGGGCCTCAGGTGAATGAGGGGAAATACCAAAATCTACAGCCTTAAAGGTTCAAAAGCTGATCAGTAGATATCTTCACCAGATGACTGACCAGCCCTAGTACAATAATTTCATTTCTGCTGGGAGCAGTCTTGTAACAAGAAAGCCTCTTGCCTCCTGAATACAACCCAGCTCAAGGCAGCAGTAAAAGGCATTTATCACATGATGCTTAGCCAAAAGACCTTTGGGAAGTCTCAATACACTCACAGCAGATGTATCTATTTTTATTTTTTTTACAAATCATACATATTTTATGTATTATATATATTTATATCTGTGTATATATATACATAAAAAACTAGCACCCATAGAAACCAATGTTAATAGGTTTTTTAGAAGCCAAAAAGATTATGGAAAACAAAACATCATGAGGTAGGATGATGTATAACACAGGGAAAGTTGGCTGCTTCGTTTCTGTGGGCAAGCTGTCAAAAGTCAGGATCTATGGCCAGCACATTATGAGCTGCTATCAGAAATTAACTGAGTGTGGAACACAACTTTTTCTCCTCTTTTTCAGTTACCTCCCTAAATTAATTATCAATTAATGCCACATCACCTAGAGGTGTGAATTCCTTCTTGTCTCAACTTCAGCAAAGGCCAGCAGTATTACTGGTCCAGTAGGAAATGCCTTTTCAGCAGTAACTGGGGTATGTGTATTAGCAGGTGCCAGTTAAACACATCCCGCCAACAGGCATACAGCTGCCTTTCCTTTGGCTCCTGAATTTCCTAAGACTATATCAGCATTTGTAGATGATGAGAGCTGTAGGCACCTCTGCACCAGAAAGGGCCATTGAGTTCCTATCTATTAAGAAGTCCAGATGGAAAAGGACAGAATCCAGTCCCAAGATTTCCAGCAACTTGGCTACTGGCAGTGCTTTATTGTATCTAATTGCATACACCTTAGTCAGGGTCATCCATCCTCCCACTCACCTCTCCCCTTCTTTGTGCACACCATAAATCCACAGCAAACAAGAAAGAGAACAGAGCTTATTCTCTAAAAGTATTTTTCTTAGTTTTCCACTACACATTCCAAATGTGTATGACACTCCTAGCTTGTCATTGTGTTGGCTTTATGGGGAATTGCCTCATACTGAAATAGCCACAGTAATGAGGCAACCAATGAAAAGGACTCTTTTAAACTTAAGCATATTCTGCTTCAAGAAACATCTACTGCAAAAGGCATATCACTAACTAAAATCTCAATGAAGAGGAATATAGGATTTCTCACTAATTTAAAAGGATAGTTTAAAAAGCACTGTTCAATTGTATTAACATAATTGGACTGGCTAATGGCACGTTCTAATTAGGAAGAGCTGCTTCAATCATTCAGGATGCATTCACACAAGGCAAAGAAAAAGGGAGTAGGAAGGATACCAGGTAGCCATAAAAGTTATTGGAATCATCTAGTTGGCAAACAAGGGCATATTAGGAGTCATTTGGAAAGAAACAGGATAATAATCATGCAAAAAAAAAAGTCACATGATCAAAGGAAAATCACACTCTGTTAGCACTATCTATTTGCACTATTTAAAGAAATTTTGTGGTTACTGGCTTGAATTATACAGTAGTGCCTGAAGTGGTACATGTTAACAGCATCCAGTTTTGTACTTTGAGTCTCTCTTGCCTAAGTTATTAGTGTACTTCCTTTGACTTAGTTCTGGCTGCCAGAAGCTCCAGGACAGAACCAGTAAACCTCTGACTCTAAATGAAAGGATCATAGCCAAAGACCAGCCCTCTCAGCAAAGTAATCCATTCTCCTCTCCAACGATGTAACATTTGGGTCATATTAAGGACATCACAGAACCCTGTTGTGATACTGGTCAGATGGAATCAGCCAGAAGATTACTGTTATGGAGACTACTTCACTGTGAATTTCCTTGGGGATATTTTTTAATTCAGTGGTGTTTGCATAGGGCTTGGATCAACTGCCTTCTAGGATTATTTAGATTGGAACCAGAGCTATTACAACCTTATAGCAAGGAAGCCTTTGCTATGGATTACTGGAACTAAATTAAACCCAGGTACAAGGAGAAGCTGTAAATACAGGAACTTGTTAGATAAGCAACCACAAATTTTTACCATACAATGGCTAATAAAATGTCTGTTGATTTCATAAGATTTTCACAGAACAATTGTCTATGGGTAATAACAGCAATTATCCATTGCCTGAAGTGGGATATTTATTATTAAGGACTGTTGTCATATTACATAGTTGACAGATTACTTCATTCTACAGTAAACTGGTAGAGATTAAAGAGATTTTATATTCTGTTTGGGATCACTATATACACTCATGCAAGACATTTTCTGGAAACCAACTGATACAAGAAATCTCTCTCTGCTCCACTGATAACTTCTGCTTGCTTAGCCTTTACTACTACAGGAGAAGCTGGTAGCACAGACAAGATGTTATTTGTTTATGCTGCCATCTACCCTATAATCTGTTTTGCCACATGTTCAGATCCAGTATCTCTTCACTTTTAAATGGTGGAAGGGAAATTTTAGATTATCTGAAGAGTCTAAAAGTGATGACAGGTTCTAATTTCTCTCCTGTACTAGCAAACTATGGCAGAAAATCCTGTCTCCCAATGAAACTGTGATTGAATTTTTGTCCCTCACTACAATTTCACTGAGGTTTCACAACAGGAATATATTTTATCTGTCCTTAAAAATTTAATAATCTGTGGTTACTAGCTTTGATTCCAATGCAACAACTACAATAAAGCCCAGATAGTCAAAATAAAGGGCCCTAAAGAAAACAAGAAACAAATGATGTTAGAAAAGAATATTACATGACAAGGGAACAAAAGTAAAGCCTAAAATAAAAGCAAACATGTCTCTTGAGATCTCACAAAACTATTTTGAGCCCGAATACGACTTCTCCTAAAACAGTCACATTGGTATCTAAAATGTTTGATGTATTTCAAATGAAGCTCATCTTAAAATCAAATAAACTCTCAAAAAACAGTGCTCTGGACTTGTTCCAGATACATACATGTTGAACAAAATCCAATCCTCTCCAGTTCCACAGCATGGATTAGAGAGGTGCCATGGATACTCTGGAATAAAGGCGGCAAGTTTGTGTTGGCAAACCATAATAAATCAGCTATTTCTTAGTTTTCTAAGACTACAATCAAAATGGGAAACAGAAGAAAATTAATAAGCTCTCTAAAATGAAGATTCTGCAGACACTTTTATGTTCCCTTTGACCATAAGAGAGGAGGCAAAATGGCCCAAGCAGAGGCCAACATTTAATGACAAGCTGTTGCTACTAAAAAGCCAATGTTTGTAAGTGTACTGCAATTTACCTGCAAGAGGAAGGTCTGAAAGGTCTGTGTGTCTGGCAACGCCCTTGCTGGCTGGCTTGACATTATTATAAACAGAATGTCTCTGTGAAACAAGCATACAAAAGAGAATTAAAAAATACTAGCCATCATGCTTAAATAGACAGAAAGATGTTACTGCTATTTCAAGAGCAGAAAGTAGTTGGAGGAATAGAGAAACTTTTTGACAAGGTATCAGCTGTACCTAGAGCTGGATCAATGGTGTGAAAAATAAAAGGACAAAGGGACACGATTTTTAGTTGGTAATAGATTGGTCCCTGTGTCACAACCCCAAAGAATGCCTGTTGCTAACGCTACCTCCGTCCCCAGCACTCTAAATCATAAGTCTGAAGGGTGTCTCTGCAGCTCCAGCCCTGGTTTTCAGCATAATACCCTCTCAGCCAGGCATTAATAGATGGCTCCCAGATCTCTGTTTAATAACATTATTTAAACTTCCTTTGCTGATTCTTTGAATGAAATGTGCTCACATGTATGTTAATTAGTCTTTTAATGTCATCTCAATCTTCCCAACATTCACCTATACACCCTAGCCTCACAACTGGTTTTTGCTGAGAGAATATCCTCTGTCCAGTCGAGTGATCACCTAGACAGAACACTCATACTGGCTTCTCCAGGCTAGAAAGGTTAGCAGCCTGATGTCAGCAGCATATGTGGAAGTGAGGACACACAGCACACTGGCCTCTCATCATTCACAAAAGCAGTATTCCCAGTCACATTGCACCTCAGGTTTCAAAATTGCTAACACAAAGTGAACTGGCTCAGTGACATACGTGGTACTATATTCCAGAGCAGTTATGCTTCAGTAGGCAAACAAAACCCACCCAAACTGTAGGAGCTCTTTACTCAGCACTGTATGAACTTACTAGATAACTGGGACCATACATCACAGAAATGTATTATCCCACATCTCCCAACTCACTTGTCTAATTTAGTATGATGTTTCTTGTAACTAACTCCCAATAACCAAAACCTGTTTTCTAGTCAACAGTGATTACAGTTCAGAATTGTATTCCAGAGAGTTCACTGAGACCTCAGAGCTGAGGTAAAAGACAAACACACTTTGATCCTTTTTGTTGGTATAATGGCATTTGATGTTTCACAACAAATAAACAGATGCACTTCCCCTTCCCCTTGTAAACATAAGCATGCTGGCATGCTGAAGCTATGTCATGCTGTAGCAAACACTGCATCTACACATTTCATAATTGAAGGAATGCAAAGAGCTCCTTGTACCTGCATGGGGGAAACAGCAGCTGCTGGGGCTGTCCTTACTGGAATTCCACTTAGAGGGCTCCTGGGGACCTTGTGAACTGTGATATTTTGTCCAGTGCTACCTGCAAGAGAAAAAAAAAAGGAAACATTTGTATTTCAAACCCAGGTATCTCCCTCTTGTCAGAACAAGGAACCTCTGGTGCAATGATATTCCATGGACAGTATTTATGTACCAAGCACTGATAGAAAATCTCCATTAGGAAGCATGAAGCAGCACAAAATGGCAAAAGTTACCTGCTTACAGCGAGAAATTTTATTTACTACAGAACAGTGTTCAAGTACCTGAGCATCCTAAGTCAAATGATTTTATCAGAGACTTCACAGTGGCTGCAGATTCTGATGGTGTGGGAGATGCTCTGCTAATGCAGACTCCTTGCCAGCGGTTGCTTGTATCTGCCTCCAGAGACTCTACCTCTTCAGCTGTCAGCCTGCAGAGCAGAAACCAGATCAAAGTCAGGGGCAACAGGAAGTGCAAGCAGAGATTAAAGGTCTTAATAAGTAGAAGGGCAAATCCAACGATGCACCTCTTCTATTGTAATGCCCAGAACATGGACCACTTGTGAGAATGTCCATGCTCTTTTCTTGGGAGTGCCTGGCAAACATTAAACCATTGAGTTTAACAAGTTTTTATGTGTTGTTATACACGTCATTCCCATACTCACATAGTATGTAGGATTATCACAGAAAAAGCAGTTGGATGAGACTTGCAATAATTACCTGAAGATGGGCTTTCAACACAGCACAGGGGTCAAAGGGCTGCTGTGGTCCTCAGTATGTAATGAGGAAAGTAACCAAAGAGAAGGATGTTATTTTATACTCTGGTTTTAACTGGTGTGACCACTGCTGGGGTAATTGTTACCAGTTAAAATGCTATCATTGAAAATAAAATCAGTAATTGAATGGGTTCAGGAAAGATCCATAAAAATTCTATCAGACAATATCTCAAGATGAAAAAGTTTGGAAACTCAACTCCTACAGCTTATCAACAAGGACATGTGCTGAACAAGTAAAGCCTCTATCACAATCCAAAAGCAGTTGTACAGGGAATTAAACTGTGAAGTATTTCATTCTAGCAGACATAGGAATATTGAAATTCAAAGGCTGGAACGAAGACAGACAAAATAGAAATAAACCTTGTAAACAAGAAGCAACTTTATGTTATGTCATTGAAAAGAAATGTTGAAGTCAAGATTAGGTGCTGGACTTAGAGGTATTAGTACCAGAAAGTCCATGGCTATTTTAAACAGCAAACATAAACATACAGTGTGGCTGCTGCTTCTAGTCATGCATTTTACAGACCTGGCTGACATCACTTAGCACTGACACTGTACTTACCCGTAGCTCTCAGGTAGACTGCGAGTGTCAGTACCTAGCTTTAGTTTAGGAAAGCTGCAATTAGATAACAAAGCCTAATCACACAAAAAGACAGTATTTGTACTTTACTTTCTTGATCTCCCAGCTGCTCAGGCTCTAAGGTACCAACACCTTACCCTACATTTCAGTACAGTAGGCACCAAAAGCTACATGAGCGCAAAATCAGAAATTATTTCATAAGAAGGCTGGAGAACTCCAACTGGAAAGTACCTATGAGGTCAAACGGCTTCTGTTCAGCTAAAAATAGAAGTCAGAGTCTTTTCTCTTTCCCATTTAGCATAACAGACTACAAAATGCAAGGCACTAAAGGGTACCAATGAATAAGTATGACTCATGTTTCTATTTTGGGCAGACTTTAAGAAGGTGCTGTCTTTAAGCAGACATTGGCTATTTCTTTGCTAATTCATTCAAGTTTCTTGTGTGCCAGGGGAGCCTGCTGAGGCAGATGGTGACAGATAAAAAGCCTTTTCAGTTCCATTCTCCATTTAATCCAATAAAGAGAAAAGGTAGACTAGGTAAATCTCACTGAGCTCTAAGGAAGCCAACGCTACCTCTAAGTTCTACCTTTTTTTTTTCTGCATCTTAATAAAGCATCAACAGCAAATCAACAGGTAACATCTGTACTTTAGTTACATGGAAAGATGAAAGCTAAAGGAATTCTGACTCTAGTAAAGTATGGAGGAAGGATAAGAATTTCTACCCCAAGATACCTACCAAGATTTCTACCTCAAGATACCAAGCCATCACTTACACTTTCAATGATTACACAGGTCACATATATGTAACATATGCAAGAGTTCTGTCTAGTTATCCAGGTAACATGGGTATGTATGCACAAGGTCTGTGGAGTATTGTTAGAATAAGAAAGGAACAGTAAATGCCTATTGGCCTACTGGGAGAATAAAGCAACCTAGAAGTATGCTTTAGGCAGTCATTACTTCAGTGGTTAGGATAGAACTCTGAGGGCAGCTCAGACCTCACAGACCTAGTGTTTCCTCAGTCTGTGACTGCAAAAGGATGCAAACATGTTAAAGTTAAAAGTAACCTGTCCAGACCCTGTGCCATACCACATAAATCACATGGCACTATCCTGTCACTGTACAGTGAATTACAAAGATTCAAGTGCTGGAGCTACTACCAGTTACAATTTTGTTAAAATGCTTCTTGTAATCTTAAGTATGTGTATTTGTAACAGGCTTCTAAAGCAACTGCCTCCCAGATTTAACACACTCACTTCAGAAAGCCAAGGCCTCTCATGCTGCAAACCATGGCATGAAAGGTAGAAAGAATAGGGCTGAGAGGGATTTGCTTCAACTAAACCCACACATGCCAGCCGACAAGCAATGGAGAGTTATGAAACAGTAAGTACCTTCCAGTTTTAAGGAGAAAAATCTGTTTAAGAGGGTGCATGTACCTGTACATATATAGGTTCCTCAGCAGAAGCAGAAAAGTAAGAGCTTAACTTGTAGTAGAAAGCTAATTCAGGAAAAGATTACTTAGAAAGATTAACATACATGTACAATGAACATGTACAGATTAATGTACATGTACAATGAATAGGTACAGAACATGACTGAAATATTGAGAAGCCATAACTTCAAACCATGAATCACTCCCTGTGCACAGAATTTATTCAGCTCAGCATAGCTTAGGGCCATCACAAAAGGCTTACCAAGTTCTGCTACAAAAGGATGGTCTTGAACAAAATGTCATCTACTGTTCTATGCTTTTCTTGAAACAAGAATGAATGGTTTACATACATAAATGCTGTAAGTGCAGCTGGCTTAAGTGGAGCAGCTCCAGGAGGAAGCAGAGCACTTTAGCCACAGTCCTTTTCACAAAAACACTGCCTGGTTTCATTCATTCATTGGCAAGAGAAGTATATGCAGTGAGCTTTTCTCTAATGGCAAGAATTAAATCTCATTCTCGAGGTTTGGAATATCTGGACAAGAGACTGCCTACAAGGTGCAAGTCTTTCTGTACTTAATGTATAGATTTTAGCAACAGCAGCCTGGATGTGTTAGTGACATTTCTAAACCGCTCTGATTACCTTTGTCACATGTGGCCTAGGACCACAGAACCATATTTTCATAAGCAATTACTCTGCAAATCTAGTATTGGACATAGCTCCTGTCGTTGCTGTGAATCCTCCTGAACACCAAGGGACACAAAGAAGAGACACAAAGCTCCTAACGCACAGAACAGAAGAGAGGCCAAGGGCAGGCAACAGACAATTCCAGACACTTAAACATTTATTTGGCACTTCAATATATATTTCTTAAACATAAAATCCAACATTCAACAACTGCCAGCACAGAAAAGAAAGGCAATACAGGTGTGCATATATGCACACACTCCAGCAGCACGGCACAAAGGTGAAGGCCATGCCAAAGCCAGGACAATCCCACAGAATTCTCTACTAGCTCAGCCTGCTCTGAGACCAGGCCCTCGCTAGGTGTTCACATCCCGGAGGAAAGGATGGGAATTCCACAG
Organism: Heliornis fulica; assembly: GCA_013399135.1. NCBI lineage: Eukaryota > Metazoa > Chordata > Aves > Gruiformes > Heliornithidae > Heliornis > Heliornis fulica. The sequence goes on along the minus strand of VXBZ01001748.1, from coordinate 425,861 downwards.
CCAAAACATGAAATTCCAGTCCTGGAATAAATCCTGATGATCTCCTGGTAGAGATGGTGACTTCTGAGTGTCTCCATAGCATCCAAGTAAAGCTCTCTCCAGGTATCTCCAGTTGCAAAGTTGAACTTCGGCAAGTTCTCCCTGATCATCATGTACTTCACCTGAGTTAAGGGCATGAAAGAGACTCCTTTCTGAGAGGATATTTACTAAAGCCTTCATATATTAGTTTCTTTTCCTTATGATCTCTCCATCTGCAATTCTCACAGCCAGGACAAACCTCACGTGGGACATTCTCTGTGAAGCTACAGCAGGACATGTTCTCTGTGCGCCAGCCTTGGCTCCTAGCACACACCGAGTCAGACATGCCACCCAGTGGTGAGCGCCTTGTCAACGCAGTATTACAAGTCTGAAACCATCGAAGCAGCTGATAATGAATAAGTAATTCCACGTTTCTATTCAGTTTTCCTGCTGGATTTATGCAGCCTATAGCTTGAGTTTGTGTGAGTACGTATACATACTGATCCGTGGGACACACACACAGAGATCTAGGAATAGAATACTGTATGGAGAACTCTAATGTGTATGCACATTACATTTTACAAATTCAGACCTACACACTCAGTTTTATACTTATATAAGTTTTTTTGCTTAAGCTTAAATGGCACATTTTAATTTTTGTATCAGGGCAGATATCCCCATCCCTCAAAAAAAAGTCCTCAGTTATTTCAGTTCCCCAAATCTCTGATTATTTTTTATGGCCTCATTGGCTTTAGACTAATTCAGAACTTTTTCTGCCTCATGGAGTCTTCTGAAGAGAGAAAGCCTTCTGGAACAAAGAAATAGGCTCTTGCCCATGAGGAGGAGGTGGACCTGTGCAGCATTCACACTTTGCAATACACTTGACTTTTGCAGGGCAATACTAAAACTGGAGATGCATTCTTGAATTGAAACTTCCCTTTTTCAGCTGCAAGTTGAAGGTATGTCCTGAAGTGTCTCACAGGCCTGGCTATACATCCATTCAGGGCTGTGTTAGCTGGTAGAGATCAGGCACCTATGGAGATACAGACAACAATTGGGGAAGTTATAAGCAGCAATACAATGTCCATCTTGAGGTACAGTGCTTTATTTTATAGTTAATCACCCCATCATCACTAAATAAAGGGGAGGGGAAAAAATGCTGATGGTGTTGGCTAGGACAGCTGAAGATGTACCTTAACACTCCTCTACTTCAGCTTTTGGATGTGATGAGCAAACTACAATACAAAATACAAAGGGGTGGAATCTATTTTTGTTCAGATATGAAGAAATGAATTATTTAAAGCCAAGGAACCAATTTCAAAGGACTAGGTTGGCAGTGCTCCTGTCTTTCCTCTCTTCTAACCATGTAGGACTACTTATTCATAATGGGTACCTGAACCCATGCAGGCAACTACAGCTGCTCTACCCAAGTCTGAGTTTCTGTTTCAGGGTCTTGACTTAAGAGGATGGAATAATCTCCATCCAGTGAAAAACAAAACAAAACCTAAACCCCAACAACTCTGAGGAGTCACTAACCAGAGCAAACAAAATGCTCTGAAATTTTAGTTTGCTGACTTTCAACGAGAGCAGGACGAACTATCAAACCTCTGTAAGACAGAACAGCTGCAGAACACAGGCACAAATGAGCAGCACATCAGCACATACAGACTGACAGCAGGGTTTAATACACATAGAGTACAAGCTTATTTCCAGGTGTAAAAGCATGTAACACTGCCATGCTGTGGCATTTGAGACTTTAGGAGGAAGAACTGAAGCAAATTAGTGGGATACGTTGCAATCTTCATTTTAGGCTTCCGTTTGAAGACTTGGTTAATTTTTTAATTATTCTGAGAAGTCACACACTTATATATACAGATATAATTTGTCTGTTTTCTGAGTACTACTCCCAGTCTGTCTGCCTCCATGTTCTTGGTTCAGGGCACATAATGTTATAGTGTCATATAAACTTTCACTGATGCTAAACAGTGTATTTCCAGAAAGGCTTGGAAATTGGTGTGCAATGAAGCCAAAAAGAATTATCCGTAATTTGAGTTCTTTCAGCAATAACTTTCTTCCTTTGTGTTAAAAACCCAATATAGCAATTGTTTTCACCACCTAATCATTTGATCCTAAAGCATCTATAAAAAAATTACTTTATTTTCAAGGTGACTTGCTAGAGGATGGTAGGATAACTCAGGTTCATCTCAGGAAGCCATCTAGTCTAACTTCCTGCTCACAGTAGAGTCAGCCACGAGGTCAGACCAGACTACTCAGGGTCTTATCCTGTCTGGTCTTGTAAACCTCCAAGGATGGAGACTATATAGTTTCAGTTTCCACCACCCATGAGGACACAGTTACACAACAGTGGATTGCAAGCTTTTCTATTTTACTGCAGAAAAATAACTTTAGTTAGGATGTGAAATATCACAGAATGCTGTCTGAAACATCAACTTGTAGGCTTCGATCATTGCTCACTTGGGACAAGTTAACTCCTCTCTTCCTCATTCCTTTTGTTTCACTCTGGTCCAACCTCCCCCCAGCATTCTTATTCATAGAATCAGACATTTAATCTATGTTAAAGATGCCTTCAGAAGGCTCTTACCTTCATTCAGATGAACTCTGATGACCTCATCAGGATTTTTTCTGCAAGTTCTTTGGCTGTTCCTCAACCAAAAATGACTTTTTTTCTGATTAGAAGAATGTAACGGTGAAATCAAACTTGGAGGCAGGAACTCAGGCAGCCACAGGCAAACATTAAAATGGCAGGATGTCATAGGAGATAAACTGGCTTCAAGATCAATTTATGAGGTGAAGTCTAACAACCCTCAAGAGACAGCTGAGATTTTGCCAAAACCGTTTTGAGTAGCAAGCTATTTGGAAGGTTCATTTTCCAATCAGATCTTAAAAATCAGACAGGAAACTTTCACTAGGGACTGTCAGATACTGAGCTGAGTGCACAGCTGCTCAGCATTACAAATCTGAGGAATACTTTTATAGACTGCATTAAGTTACACTACAAACCGTTTCCACCAGCGCTGAGCATGCATTAGGAGCCACCACAGGTACCAGAATCTACTGCTGATTCTGAGCAGGAGCAGTTTGTGAAACATGACTAAAAGCAACAAAGAGTATCCCCAGAACTTTCTGGATGGAAGAAGCTGAGGTGCTGCAGAAGACAGTGACCTCAGGAACGCAAAAAATAACTGGGAGTGTAGTACTGGCTCAGCAGAAGCTTTAGTGACTTCAAGAATTTGGTTTATAGGTCAGTACAATATTAAAAATTCAGTGCTTAGCTGTTGATTGCTGGTTTGTTTAGACAATGACTTACACAGGCTTCATTACCTTCTCCATATCACTCAGTACAGAAATTTTACACTCTCTGTGTGGACACTGGGTGTCAAATTAATTATATTGAAATTGACAGATGCAAAATTTGTTATCAACACCTGCCTTTGGAAGAGAATAAATATCACCCACAGCATATCTGGCTCTGTGACCAATGTAATACTCAAAGCAAGCTATACAGACAGTCAACATGACACAAAGACAGACATATATCATATGTATGTGAAAGAGAAGAGACAGGTACCAAAACTGAGTGACTTGTGTGTCAGAATATCTCCTTCTGGAATTATGCATGTACAGGGCTCTGGGGATCTAATTTCAGAAGCAGTGTTTGCAGCTCAGGCTTCTTATGCCAGTGAGCAGACAATACTGCCATGCTCCTTACACATGAAGATAAATACCCCAGTTTGCAAATTATCAGGTCATCTTCTAGTCAAGTATTATCAAATATATCTGCATATTTAAAAAAAAAAAAAAGTAAATTACAAGTACCTGTTCCTGCCCTTATATATGGACCCTGTTCTAAACAAGATAAATTTCATTAAGAACAAATTAGGAATGGAAACAGAGCCCAGAATTTAAGGACTGTCTGGTAATAATAATTTTGTCTGAATTCAGTCTGTAATAGCTTTTCTTTGCATCCACTGGGGCCTCTGATAATGAAGCTGGAGCTTAATCACATTCCTTTATTTTTCTGAAGGAAATACTTCTGCTCCTTCAGTCCAGGATTTCTAATCCATACACCTCCACACAAAAGCTCTCCCATGTTTTTACTCCCCAGCTACTGTACAGCTGCCGTGGAGATTCCTGAATGGAAAACAGTGAGCAAATATGCACAAAGCTGGACTCCACCTGAAAGAAATTACAGGATTCACTGTCTTCCTGTGGCTATTCTTCTACCTGTGGGCATGTACCTACTAGGAGACAGATTAAATGGAAAAATCTAGAGCAGCAAAATTAATTTGGCACATGATTTTGATAACAGTTCTACTGTTTATTATTTTAGCTTTCTTCACTCCCCCTGTACAAATTTTAGTGGCAGCAGCTCAGATGGCTCTGCTTGCATCAATGCAACAACAGCAACAAGCAGAGCACTGTCTTTAGAAATTGTGATTCTTCCTTCTAATACATCTTTTGTTTTCCATCTCTTCTTCTTCAGTACTTCAACTATAGTATGATTTTTCAAACAATAGGTGATACATAAAGAGTCATGAACTGCTTAAAAGCCACACAGTAAGGCATCTGTCTGTACTGGTTCCATCTGTACTGGTTCCAGATTCAGTTGTAAAAGTCACTTTAGTTCTTACCATGCTGCCACAGAGGGAAGCCCCATGTGTTCAATTTACCATGCTTGGTATATCTCTGAATGATTCACAATTACTGTTCCACTATCAACTGCTGAGATTATGGAACTGTTTTATAGGCGGGTCCACTGCATGACAAAGCCATTCTGGGTGAAGTGCTAACCCAGGCCTCAGTCCAGACCATTTAACACAGCTAATCACAAAATAGGTTTCAAATTAAGGACAGGAGATGCAAGATGAGGAATGCTAATACTTGCATTGATCACTCAGTCACACATATCTAGCAGGTACAAAGCAGACTAGCAGAATAAAGCAGTCCAACTAGTTCTTATTTTAATTTGAACAGATACAGCCATTGACTCCTCACGTTAAGTAGCTCTACTCTGGATGTCCCACTGAATGTATGTAGCCAACCAGTCTTTCCACAGACTGTTAAATACAGCTGCACAGAGAGTTATGAAGGCAATAAAACACAGTGGAATACTGAGAACAAAACTGTAAGAGGATACTGGCAATTGTCATTACTTAATATTTTCTGATTAAAACATTCATGGCCTAGTTGACAGAACTAGATTGCTAAAAAGAAAAAGAACAAACATTTTTGAGTAAAAGACAACAAAATCTGTCAGAAGAGTTAAAAACAGACAACATGCACATCGAAGCCAATGAAAAGTTATTGACGAAGCACCAGTTGCATGCAGGTTAGCAGTCACAGAGATCAACTCTTGGCCTTTGTAAGCAACCAACCTGCTGTTGCCCTTCACTTCATCCAACTCCTTCTGCAGCCTGGCACTCTTCTCCTCTTCCTCCTGAAGCTTTCTCTTCACCACACGGAGCTCCTGCTGGGCTTCACACTTAATGTCATTGGCTACAACCACCGCGGTCTGCAGATCAGCTTGAAAACGCCGCCACTCCTCCGTATCTTCCTAGAAAGAGCAGTTAGAACCCCAAACTGTTTGCTGTAAAAATGGACATACTTGAGCTGAGCACTTAGTTACTGATCTCTCTTTCAGTGATCACAAGTGACCAGGATTTCACCACTGTTTCAAGATGATGCCAAGGCCAAACTAAATATTTACCTCTTTACACAGTACCAACAAGGCAGCTCAAGAAGAAACTGATGCTAATCTCACCACTCCAATACAAAATGCACAATGGAAGTTCTTCCTCAGATCATTCAGAGCTGTGATACTACTGCAAGCACTGCTACTGAAAAGAGGTCATTGCTACTGATGATTCAGGAAGCAGGAACAACTGTTCCAATGCAGCACAAGTTGATAGGTGCAAAAAGCAAAAGTAATTTGCAAAGGACCTATATTATATGTTCCCTTCACAGGAAAAGAAACAGCTAGAGATAACTGCAGGAAACAAAGAATGAAAATATGCAGAAAGAACTTTGTACAATTGTTCTAGGAAACTACAATGCTTCTCAAATTCAATACTGCAATAAAAACTCAGCTTAGCTTTGACATGGAGTCTAAGCCTTACCTTAATTTGCCTAGTCAAGGCCTTCAGCTGCCTCTCTGTATCTTGTTTTTGTTCTTCCAGCTTCATTGCTTTACCTAGGAACAGTAAAAGAGGGAAAAGAATATTAAACACGTAAGGGCAAGGGTGAAAAATGAAAATAGAAGAACAGAGTGGCCATTTTATTATGCTTCAAGTAATGCCATTTTGCTGCCAATTGTAGCTATAACAACAGTTGCAGCTATTACATCAACAGTCCCCTAAAGTTCACTTAAAGCACATTTCTCAGGTTCACCTACTTTCTAGGTCACTGATAAGCTGGTTATTGTGAAGTTTTATAGCACGATGTTGCTCCACCTGGTCTTCCAACTCAAAAATGGTCTCTTTCAGGTTTTTTATATCTGCTTCATTCTCTGAGGTTTTTTCCTGCAGCTTCTGGCTGGTTCTGCTCAGCTGCTCAGCCTGCCGGTCACACACCTCCTTCAGCTGGCCACACTCGTTCTCAGCCTGGAAGGGAAGAAAAGAAAGCTGTAAGTCTGTGTATTTTTTAAGAAATACCTACCACTCATTAGGGATTTTACTGGGCATTTCATGGACTTGAAAATTAAACCTGTGTTCTAAATATTGTATGAACTGAGTTTCAATGTGAATGAGAGTTTCAGGAAATAAAGATGAGCTATGAATGTCAGTTTTCTTTCCTAGCAGTAAAGATAATAAAACAAGACACTACAAAGGAAACTTGAAATTTCCACATGATGACCATAATTCCAAAACAGGCTCTGCAGTTACTGAACAGAAAGGAATGATACCTGCTTATGTATTACATTACAAGAGTGATACCACTGCCTTAGGGCCAAGACAACTTTCAGGTCATCCACATTAATGATTTGGCTGCTTTTAGCATGTGCATTTTCAATGGATTGTTAAAACATACTCAGTAGAGCTAGCTACTGCAGATAAATATATTTTTGGATATAGGACATCTGGAATTACTGAAGGGAGAATCTGTTGCACTTCAGTTTGTTGGCTCAGGCCCACAGATCAATGCTTCCAGGTTTGGGGGTAGATCTCTGACTACAAAAAAAGTTAGGGAAAGGTGCACGCTGCCAATTCAGTGAGCAGCACTGGCACAGACTGACTGAAGGCAGCCTTACAGAAGCCTGTGGTCTCTTTTGGGTGTCACAAACAGCCAATGATTCAAAACAGCTTAATTCAAGGGAAAGAATGAGGAAAATAAAGGAGAAAATCTGTGGTTTCCAAACCAAGCAATAAAAGTTTGGTACATAGTCTAAGCACTCAGCAGTTTTTCAGTTATTCTTCATAAGCTGCAGCTCCAATAAGCACGTGGGAGCTTCCTCTACTAACCCCATTTGCTGCGGTCACCTATTTAAGCTGAAAAGATATCTGGATTTTCTAAATGACTCAAATCATGGAAGTTCTTTTTGGCAAAGTTCTCTTCCTCTGCAAATAGCCAATTTTACTGTTCTTCTCATGACCCCTGTCCCACACAGCAAAGGCTGCACACACTTTCTGCAGCAGTGAGGCACGCTGGCTCATGCTTTAGAACCCTTGTTCTATGATGCCTCATATTGCAGGCAGAAAAAAAACTGGTCTACAACAAAGCTCTTTTTTGACATTACTTTACCTAGCCCAAATCAGAATATTTATCAGTTTTGTAAAAATAGTTCAGTTCTATGAAAATAATCTCATCTGGAACTTGACTGTGCATCACTAGTCATATTAGTGTAAATATCAGCTTCTCTAGCTCAGCCCCTGTGTTCTCATGACCAATGGTACCTATAGCTTGCTACTGATTACTCATTTAATATCTCCTGCTAACTACTCATGCCCTTCTCTCCATCTGGATTACCAAGTGATTTTCACTTTTATTCACATAATATCAAAGTTAAGTTTTTACTGACTTGCTCTTTGCTCCAATTTTGATAAACACAATTCTGTTTACTAAACTAGTAATTGCTGCAGAAGAAATTAGTTTTGAATTTTAAAACACAGCTCTGCTAACAGTTTTTCCTGGGAAAATATGCACAGAGGCAATATCCTATGATTCATCCAGCTTCCATAACTAATTAATGCCATTTAAATCCTAGAAACTTATAACCAATGGCACAGTAATAATCTAAATCCCAACAATTACCTATTTAAGGAAGGCAGATAACCACCCATCATACATCACAGCTGTTACTGCTTTACCTTAGCTAGCAGCCCCTGAATGTGCTTCAGTTCACTGTTTGCCTTCAGCAGCTCTTGTTTAAGCTCAGTGCAAGACGCTTCTAACTGATCCTTTTCTGCATGTGCTACTTTGAGCATCTCTTGCACCTCAGAGTTATCAGTAGTACATCCCATTGCATTGATTTCTGCAGCCTTCTGTTTCTCACTCTCTAGCTGAGTTTTGAGAGAGCCATTCTCAATTTTTAGCCCTTCCAGGGCAATTTTACAGTCCTCCAGAGTTTTTGTCACTGTGCTGTTGCTCTGTTGTTCTGCTTCTAGAAGTTTAAGCAGCTTCTCATTTTCTTCTTGAAGGCTTTTGATCACCTGCTGAGCATCCTGATGCTCCCTTTCCAAGCTTCTTAGGCTGCTGGTTAACTGTTGCTGAATGTTGAGCAATTTCTCTCTTTCAAATTGTGCTTTTTCAAGAACTTCTGCACATTTCTGTTCCAGTTCAAGGACCTTCCCCTCCTGAGCTCTGCTTTCTTCAGTCTTGGATCGGTCCTGGAGGAGAGTCATTAGCTTCTCATTTTCTTGGCTCAGCTGTTCTGCTCTATCTCTATGCTGACGAAAGGAAGTCTCCAGGAGTGCTTTCTCTTCCACTAGCTTCTCATTTTCTGTTGTCAGCTCCTGCACCATTTGCTGTTGATCTGACAGCTCCTGCAAAGTGGCTTGCAATTCTTCTGCTGTGCTGTGGTGGTTCTCCTCCATTTTCTGTATTCTCTCTGTAAGAGATGCAACAGAAAGGTCACTAATATTATTTGGAGAACTTCCTGCAGTGGAGCACTTGGAACCCTTCAAGTGGTTGCTGTTGGAGGATGTTGGCCTGGAAGGTACATCTGCTATATGTTCAAAATCAGATGCATCAGGTGACAAAGAAGCTTTAGTCACATCGCTGCTGGAAGAACCTGAATTGCGCAGTGCACCTGCATTCAGGTGCTGCCTGTGCTCATCCATTTCACCTCTTGACACTGTTTTTGATGGGCTTCCAAAACTGGACTCTTGGGTAGTTGGGGTTGGGAGGCTGCTGTCACCTCCACTGCTTGTTGTTGTGTCTGAGAGTGGAGAGTTCTCTAAATAAAGCAATTTCTCTTTCAAAACACGGTTTTCCTCTCCCAGGCTAGCTAGCTCTTTTTGAAAAGTCCTGTTTTTCTCCTGAAGAGTCCGTATTAATGGATCTATGTCAACAGGCGATACTGTCTCTGAATTTTGGTTGGAAGCACCCATTCCTTCAGCGTTAAGTGACCCTTTCTCTTTGCATTTCTTCAATTCACAGCGGAGTTTGGTAATTTCAGAATCTTTTGTCTTTGCTTCTGCCAGGAGCTCTTTAACCTGAGATTCCAGAACAGCCTTGTCGCCGGTTTCATTTTCTTGCTTGGACTTGCTAGCGGGGCGCACGTGTTTTGTGGGAGTCGGTGTAGCAGAAGAGGTGGGGCTGGGTTGTGTTTTCCTTGTATTGGCTTGACCACGCAATACAGCTCGTTCTCTGGATACAGATGATGATATTTCCCGGGGTGCTGGAATCCCTGTGCGCTTTGCAGCTGAAACTGTTCCTTGAAAAGAAAAAAGATGAGGCAAAGTGAGTTAGTTCATAAGGAAAACAAGTCACACAACAACAAGGCTACAGCAGGCTTGGGAAAAACACCTGAGTGTTTGAATAGGTTTATTCAGACTGAGTGAGTGGATTCATGTTTCACAAAGGCTTGCATTATTTTGCATTTCTTCCCCTCCTACCCACCCCAACCCCCCCCCAGGACTTCAGTCTGCTGAACTCTTTCCCAGTGTAATAATATAATATGTAGATGAGACAATACAAGAACTGCAACCACCAAAACCAGGATATTAGCTATCTGAAAATAAAAGAAAAAACTTTACTTTGAAAAATGCTGAATTTAAACGTATTAATTTCTAAGGAAAAGTTCAATGACTTAAATTATACCACCTATGAAGAAAATGTGTTTTTATCACACAAGTATTTCATCATACAGGAAGCAAGTGTATGTGCATTATGCTCCACTTATGTAGATCCTCATAAAAAAAAACTCAAACACTTATACTAACTACAGATTCACTGAAACAAAAATGTCTCTTGATCCTTCTGACACTACGACAGTCACGTTGCTGCAGCTTCTCACAGAGACGAATGAGAGATTTTTCATGTTATAAATTTCCATCCTCTTACGAAGGAAGAGCAAGAAGAGGTTAGAAAGTTAGTGTTGTTCTGTTTGGGTTTGGTGGTTTGGGAGTTTTTCTGTTTGGGTTTGTTTGGGTTTTTGAATTTGTTTATTTTCCAACAAATCAAATGGAAATGCATTTTTGTGATTACAGGGGAAATAAAGTTTGTGTTGCTGATCTTTCACCACTCCTCCAAAGCTCTCTTTTGGAACACAGAACCATGGGTACTGAAGAAACAGCAAGAGCCATCCTAACCTAAAACACATTAACAAGCTGGTTAAAAAAGGCAGCTGGTTCAAAGGGCAGGTATTACCTGCCACTACAAGTGGCAACACTATGAATTTCAGAAATTCCTGTTTTCAGGACCTAACTCAGAAGCAAAGCCCTGAAGTACACAGCCATAAAGTTTCGAGTCATGATGAAGTATGAGCAATGAAGAGGCACCGTCTGATACAGCACATAAACAGGATGCATGGGCCAGTTATGCAAACAGTAAAGGCTAGTGAGCCAGCGTCTGCAAAAAACCCCCAAGTTCTAGAAGGTCTGTGGGGGGAGAATCAGTTACACCTCCCTAAGTTGGGAAGTCTCTTTGCTGATACCTATGTGCAGCACTCACAGCAAGGGGCAGTAAAGACAAAGGAGGAGCAGACTCGCCACCAAACCCCACAAGCAACTTCATAACCCCCCCGCAGCATTTTTCACGACAAGATCTCACAGTGATGCGCTGTCAGTAACGCAGGGCAGCAGAGGGTTAATGTTAACACCACCCAGTTTGCTCAGCATCTCTTTTGAAGAGTGCACTAGGTTTATAAACCCCACACAAACAGGAGCCCCTCCTCCTCTCCCCCAAACAAACACACTGCAGCAGGCACAATAAACACCCGGACACAAAGAGCAGCTGAAGAAAAGACCCCTGAGCCCTGAGGACTGTGCTGGGAGGAGAGCACAGAAAGGGCTCAGTGATGGCAGGGCCACGATAAGGCCAGAGACAAAGGCTCCAGTGTTTATGGAAGAGATAGCAGGGACAGTCTGGCCCGACAGCCCACGCAGCTCCATGTAGTCATCTACAGCTGGAGGCACCGACACACAGAGGCCGCTCCGGGCGACACACACGGGGGAGATGGGAGCTTTTCCATGCTGCTGCTCCAACTCCAGACCTGAGCACTCATCTCATTTACCAGAGCTGAAGACCCCTTGGCTACCTGCTCATCTCTTAACCAGAGGGTCCTCAGCTGCCAAGATCTGGCACCTTTGAAACGCTCACACTAAGCTCAGCAGATGAGCAGAGCATAAGGTACAGAACGAATGGGTCGTGACATGATGTGTCCCACTGCTCCCAGCACAGGAACACCAGCTCAGCACAGCTCCTTCTTGCTCAGAGGTGAAGGTTCACGCGTGGTGAAGCTCAGGTGTCCAGAGAACAAGGCCTTGCTTGGATACATCTCCTGGACCTACGACAGGACAAGCCTCCAGAGCAGAGCAGCAGGACTCACACAGGCTATAATCACACCACACACTGAAGATGTAAAATATACAGTACAAACAGCCACAGATGGTCTCGGATGGAGCCTAAGGCATGGATTTAAAACTTTCTGTTACATCCTGGACTTTTAATCAACCCAAAGGGTTTTCCTACTATTATAATGAGATTTTATGACAAAGCAAGTGCCACACTTTTTTTTTTTCCTCTTCTTTTCTTTTTGTAGTGCCCAAACTAGTGCAATGAGCTGACTGGCATCTGATCAGCACAAGACTGGGTAGTGCTATAAAAGGACTGGGTAGTGCTGACTAGGCAGTGTTATATACATTACAACATACAATGATTCTGCTACACACCAGTAAAAACTGCAAGACACTCAGAAAACCACCTTTTGCTAAGGGAAATGTAGCATTTCTGGTAGAAATGCCAGTGTGCTTCTAATTGCCACTGGATGACAACTGCAACATGATCTTGAGTAATGGAAGACACATACATAAAGATAACAATTAAGGATATTTAACTGAGATTATCTGTACTTCATCAGCTTGCCAACCAGTGCAGGCTCCAGGCTTACTCAACCTGTCCCCTGTATTTTGTAAGGCTCCATGCTCTGCTGACTGCTTCTGTCATAAATCACAGAGCAGTTGGTATCCATCAATAACCATTAACCAACCTGTTTTTTTCATGACGTGGAAGTGTTTATGGATTTTCCTCTCTCCACTCTCCAAAACAGTGCCACACAACACTAAAATGTCAGAGAGCCCCTAAAATAGTTCTGAATGCACCTATAAGTTGGTTACAAAGCACCAAAGCAAGTACTACTTTGAAACCTATTTTAGGGGAAACTGCCCCTCTGAATGACCTTGAAATCAAGCAATGTAGCAGTTATAAATGGAACTGCCAGCCCCACAGCCTGAGGCTCCACCACGCAGGGACTGCATTTAGGGCTGTACAACTCACCCTGGTGACTTGATCAGCTTGGCACCCCACACTGGTTACAGACAGATGTGCCTGCCAAGCTGCAGAATCCAACCTAGGGTTGATTTATGCTGCTGCTTGAAGAGGTTCGGATCATACAGAACGTTGCTTCCTAGAAAGTGCTGCTCTTGTTTTGAGCAGGGAAGATAAAAAACATACAGCCTTGCATCTCTAAGGAGACATTCCAGAAGAAAAAAAAATCCAAACCATTAAATGCCTTCTGTTTGGTCAAAATGGTGCTAGGGCACCTCATTCCTGTTTTCCCTGTTTATCCACCCTGCCCAACCTATTAGCTTAACTATTTTCTTACCAACTTTGAGCACAACCCTCTCTCCCATTGTCCCATATATCCAAACTCAAGCTACCTCTGACCAACAGTGTATTTTACATTCCCTTTGCCCTATTTCTGACCTCCCATTCTCCCAGTCCCACACCCACTCTGCTAATGGGTTCCACTTGTGCTCCCCCAGCTTCATATGAAGCGGGAATTACTCCTGAGTTACTCCACTGAGAGTCATTGCCTGGAAACCTGTTTTGCTCAGACTGAGGTCACATCATCATGTTCCTTGCCTTGGCACCCAGTACGAACTCCTCCAGTTTCAGTACCAGCTATGCATTCAGGTGTGAGGAGTTACACATTAACAAGTATATAGAGCTTCTAATTTCCAAGTTGCTTTATAATTAAGAGCTAGTTAACTCAAATCCTCTGAAACACATAATTGTTAACTCTGGGTTACAGGACAGGGAAGCAGAGAGAACTGAAATGCCTCACCCAAGGTCGCAGTAAATCAGTACGGACTGGGACCCCAGAGCTCCTGGCTGGCAGCCTGCTCTGCAGCTTTGTTTTGCACTCACCGACTTTCCACTGGTGCCAGAAACAAAGCAGGACTCTAATGAGATAAAAGTTGACCCCTCACAATGATCATTAGCCATTTTAATCCCACTTTCAGCACAGCTATAATGTTTTTCACAGAAGGAAGGATCAGGATTACTCCTCAGGTTTTCCACATAATCATCTATTTTTGACCTAAGCTCTCGGCACCTGGCATATCAGCTCCCACGGGGCACCCACAGCAAGAAGGAAATGACCTATGGAAAAAAGAAAAGCATTTCCCAATCCCTGAAGGCAGAACACATACAATTGGTGTTCAGAAGTGAAGTCCATGCAGTACAGCTATTGTAATTACAGCACTGGTAGGGTAAGTGCCAAACACTATACCACAGTCTTAGGGGACACACACAAGACATTTTGGGATGAAGATTCATTAAGTTTATCTGCTCTGAGATCGCATATTATCTCTACATTCCCAGTAAAGCACTAGTTCTGAAGTTCCATTTATTTTCTTAGACTCCTAAGTGTAATGAGCAGATCAAATACCCACTTCTCCAATCCCAGAGCAGAAAGATCTCAGTTGGGAAGTGACTTCATTTGACCACAGAACCACCTTTGGAAACGTTCTAATTTCCACTTTGAATCTAATTTTTTGAACTGGACTCAATGCAAGATTATTTGCCTCTGTCCTTTGTACCATTTGTGTCCTACAACCTACCCTTTTATTAATCCTTCTCTCCATCAACATATTAATAACTCAAAGGTTAATGCCACAGGCTTTCACTGTTCCAGGGACAGAAATAACAGGGAATGTTCCATTTCGTACATTCTTCCTAAATTTTAATCCTGTCATCTCTTAAGCTGAGAACAATAAAAACACATTTTCTCCAACACATTTAAAAAAAATCCATGACAGTAGCTCACTCTTCCACTGTTTAAGTAGGTACTAAGTCTCCTGCATGTAGAGTCCATCTATGTATTTTAAGCATACTGGTCACTGATTCATTTCAAAAAGCATTTCAGTCATCTAAGACTAAAACATAAAGACAGATGCATCTTGGGTGTGATGTTTTTAAACAATGGAATTGCAAGGGCAGGATAACATGAAATAAAAGCAAGCTATTCATAGCACTCTGCAATGTTGAAGTCATACATTGCAAAATGGCAAACTGTTGCCTGCAGACAAGTCTGAACTCTCATGATTATCTGCTGCTCAAAGAGAACTGTCACATCTCTCTCATTCTAGCTCCTGCATTTGCAACACACCAGCTATTTCACTGCTGCCTTGTGTCTCTTTGCCATCCCTCCCACCTGAAAAAGAGACAGCAATACAAAAGGGAAGAGAGCAACAAGAAATTACTGGCTAACTCAGCCTTCCTGCCAGCAGAAGGCTGCTTCTTCCACCATTCTAGGATTCTGTTCCCATGGCCTAAGTTATTTTAATAAATTTTGCCATCTGAACAGCACTCCCAAGCCTTAGATAAAAAAGTGATTCCAGCAATACCTTGAGGGAAAGGTTAGTATAAATCAAGGGGGTTGCAAGAATTTAGCAGAATGGACAAGTAAGGCCAATACCACTAATAATGGCCCAGGCTTGTACAGCAGTTATAAACCTCCCATAAAATTTTATTGTGCTCCACCACAAGTGGTTTAGCTGAAATAATTCCTTCTTATCAGTTCTGGTTTTCAGTTTATGCTCAGACTGTGACTCCAATACCTCTTAGACTCAACAGGACTGCACTTACTCAGGCTTTGACAAGATCCCAGTGAGGATGCACAGGACTGGTAACACAGCAACAGACAGGTAATGCTGCCACATACTCCTGTGCATCAGTCTTGTCTGTGTAAGGTCCTATTATTATATTTAGCCAACTTCGAGTTTCTTATGCAAAACAAATCTGGGCCACAGATGTACCTTAATCCCACCTGCTTTATGACAGCTCATGTAGGAAGCCAAGATGCAGATGTCTAGTGCCATTCCAGATGCCCTGTAGGTGTATTTAGAACACCTTCATTGAACTGAAAGACTTGACAGTACCTGTGGGAGACCTGTACTCTGCTTGAGAGGCAGACAGAGAACAACTGGGATGTCTGAAGACATCTAGACATTAAACTGGACAGACAGACTTTCACAACAAATTTACAAGCTGGTGTTACAAGGCAGGTAACAGCAGCTTTTATGTACCATTTTCAAGATTACTCCAGTACTCAAGTACCACCCAGGTGATTTCCAGCCAAAGAACAGCCTAATACAACACATTAATGTGATTCCATTACATGACTGAACTGAGTTTTGTCAGAGCCAAATCAGAAAAGATGGTATTAACTTGGAGCCATTGCACACTCTGATGATAAAGAATTGCATACAGGGAGCCTAACCATATTTTCTGTATTCTTTTGTCAGCACTGAGTAAAGTTTTCAAGAACATAATTAACTTGGTGCTTCAAATCCATTTTCTAGATGTAACTAAGCCTCTAAGAGCTCAAAGCTTAAGTGAAAGCCCAGAGGACTTGGCAGATCACTTCCACCCTGCTCCAGCATCGATCCTGAGATTGATACTGAGACTGATGAAGAGTGAACAAGGAATGTCCTTTGGGAAATGACTATACAGCACAAAAGACAGATTGGTGTACATCTGACTCTTTTTAAGTACTTTGCCATTAAAACATTTCAAATTTTAGACATGTACCTACTTCACTGAAACGCCCTATTTTTCCCTCCCCCCTTTTCCCTTTGTTTAAGCAAACTTCCCTGCTAACCAGATATTCTAATTAACAGGAAAAACACTGGCACATATCTTAGTAGCATAAAAAAAAAAGCAAACATAACTGCTGAAAAGACAGACACAAGAGCAACCCTCAGCTGTGCTCTTCCATGCAGATATCTACAGAGGGAAAATCAATATGTGTGGTCTGCCACGTTGTTTAATGCTCCTATTCTTAACCCCCATGCCTGCTAACAGTTAAGGCAGCTTGCTACTAAACACTGAAGGGATGTACATAATTAAATCAGCTCATGAAGATTCTGAATAATCTCCAAGTGCTTCTTAGGGGTTAGAATGAGAGCAGGACTGGACAGAGGGCTGGATTTTCAGAGAGAATAGGTGACAAGGTGCAGATCAGCACCTACTGTTACTTTCAAAACTGCTCAAGCTGTTTAGAACTTCATATTTGAGAGTGAAATGTTTACAGTTTCTGGTCCCACATCAGCTTAGGTAAAAGTCAGGACAAAGAATGATACTACTGTAATGCAACTAACTGTTCAGCTTTATCTGCTTGATACACAAAGGCAACGAGCTGAATGGGTTAGCTGTCAGCATTTATCAGTACTGGATACTCCTTTGGACAATCCTCAATAACTCTGCAGAATATACCACTTTCCATCTCTTTTAGGACTGCCTTTCTGCAGAGAGACAATGCTTTCAACAAAGCTCTCTGCTACCTGGTCTTTATGCAACAGCAAACAAAGCAAACCTAGGCTTGGTTCCACTGAATTAGTCTGTTTGCAGAGAAGTAGTCATAGAGCCAACACACCTTTACAGGTCAGCAACTCCTTGGGAAGTTTCCTTGGACTCCACCTAGCTTTCAAAAAGACAAAGAGATGGCTGCAGAACAAAGGTGGATTTGATAATCTAACACTAATTATATAGAAGCATGTGCACAAATAAGGCTTTCTACTTACCAGCAAACACAGACTAAAAAGCAATTATAAGATGAACTCTTTTCTGAAGAATTTTAATAGGCAGTTGGACTGTCTGGACTGCCCAACTTACATTCCCTGTGGAATAGTTACAATATGCAACAGGAGGGAAAAGCTAAAAGACTTAATGCAAAGATTTGACCTGTGTAATCATTGTGGTTAGTGTAGAGAAGCAACTCCAGTACTAATATTTCACCAAGAAGAGTAAGAGGCCAAGGAAAGAGAAATAAAAATTTTATTACCAAGCATTAGGGAATGATACCTGCATTTGAATAGTTACACTACCAGATGTTCCAAAGAACAAGATGCTTATTGCTGCTTTATCTGAGCAATTCTTAACCTGAGACGGAGACCACTGACACTAGAGCTGTAAAGGTTGGCTTATTTTCTGTTGTAATTTAAAAGACAGGAGTCTATCAGGTGCACCCCCTCTAGCAGCCAAAGAGAAAAAACTCTATTTTGGTAATTCAAAGACTAAGTCATGACAAAACTACTTGACATCAATTTCAATCTACAGGTAAACTATTGGTAGGTCACTCTTTTGAAGGGTGACCACTGGAAGAGGCTCTCCCAAGGAAGGAATGTAACCCAATAGGAGACATGACCTTATATCTGAAGTATCACCATCTAGTTCCAATTTTAGCACCTAAGTCAATAAAAAGTGTACAAATATGCTGTGTAGCACTCCTAGAATCCACACAAGGCTCTATATTTACATTGGCCCCTTCTGTAAGTCATGTAGTGGTTTTAAAAGAGGCAGTCTCCACAGAATATCTGCTTCACAATTAAGGAATTTCTTGAAGATCACAAATACCTTATTTTGAGCTTGCTCAAGTTAACACTGTCACAGCTCAATGCTACTGCAGTGAAAACAAGGTCACATTCAAGAAGTAAATGAGATGAGACCTGATCAAAATCTTGTTCACAAAGTCTCACTGTTAATTTCAGTCAACTTATTTTCTTCTTTATGGGCTGGTTCACATAAATTTCCTCTCTGAATAACAGCAGCAGTAGTCAAAATCTCTTTACCCTGAGAGACATGCCAGTGACCCTCCAAAAGAGTTCCTCTGAATATTTCTTAAGCTATTTACTTGGGTTTTCTAAAGGTTTCTAAAGTCTCACATGAAAACTCAAGCTTGGATATACCTTTCATGAACATAATGCAGTTTTGTACCCACAAAACCAGCTGCATGCTGTACTATAAGAAAGGGTACTGTAAGACTACCAAACTGTTCAGAAATCTAAGGATCAAGATGAATCTTGAAGTACAATGGCAAAGCTAAGAGAAGGCAAGAATTGTTCTGTGTATCTGCATCCTTAGCCAGAATGTCCAGTCTTTGTGTTCACAAACACAAATTTCCCTTTCAAATCTGCTCAGGAGTCAAGAAGCAACCAAGAAACTTCACTGTGCCACAAGCCTCTGGCACCAGGAGAATCCTGTGGGTACCACAGCATTCGCCTCTGAAATGAAGTCGACAAAACCAGACATCAAACATCCTCCTGCCAATGCAGGCACAGGTTAGACATGTAATTACAATCTACCAGGGCTGCTTTGGATTGCTGGAGTACCCAGCAACCTGGCATAACAAACATTTAGACATCCACAGCAAATGGTCTAGCAAATGCTACGGGAAACTCTATCTCACACATACTGGAATCTCATTCCCCCAGTAAACTCAAGCCTACTTTTTAGGGAGCTGTTAATGCCATTGGGCCTGCCAAAAACTTTAGTCAGCTGCTAACTATACCCCTTGTATGCACCCTAAGAAAATACTGATTAAAACTTTCTTTATGTGGCATTATCCCAAGAGAATCTTCTGGTGGAATTTACAGAAATCCATAATTTTCTTTTTTAAGTAAAGTTACCCCTAGATTCTGCTTCTTTTTATCCAACTGTACAAATTACACAACCTTTGTAGTTGACAATTAAAACCAAAAATCTAATTTTAATATTCCTTATAAGAGCCTTGACTCTCTATACGTACACCATTAGCATTCCAACATTATAGGGATTTCTGTGTACTGTGACACTTCCTGATTTTGTTTGTTCTGGAACATTTTCTGCCCATGCACCTGTCAAAATAAGATGAGATCAGGTATAATCATCTCATCATTAAAGTGAATTTTAAGCCAACCTCTATTTTGGTTTGGTTTGTTTTTTATTTTTTTAGAAAACTATCTTAAAAAATCCACCTAAACAGAGAAAAATATCCATAAATGTGAATCCTCCACTGAAATAAGAGATTTTTAGTCTGATCTGGTTGGTATGTTTGGGGTTTCCTCTGGCTTTTTACCTGCTAGTTTAGAGGCTTCTGTTGCCCAGAAGGTGGTTAGCACCTTCTGGGCAACAGAAGCAGTGGACATCCTTGAAGCTCACTATCACTTCCCCCAGGAAGGTGCTGGAAAGCGGTGGATTTGCTCTGAAGTAAAGGCAGAAAACTAGTTTCTCAACCAATATGGCTATACTGGGATATTTCTGCAAGAAATGATTGTTAGCTGGAGTAAGAATGCCAGGATTTTCCCTAATTCTAGCTTGCAAACAAGCAGATAATTCTCTTCAGCTCAGAGAACTGCTTCCCAACTAATCTAGCCTAGAAGTTCATCACTCAGCCATTACTGGGTAAACAGTGGTGGTAAGACAGCTGTACTTCCAAAACAATTATACCACAAAGAATACCAGCACTGAGTGTTTCGAGAAGCACAGGAAATACAAAAGCAAATAAACAAAGAGCCAACCCCAAATCCAACCATGTAAATTCAGTTAACAATGGTCATCGTGGCATAACGTGTAGATGCATCTCACAGTGCATATATGACACTGTCACAACTGCACGTTAACATCTCATCTATGGATGGAAGTTAATGAGGGAGAGTTACCTAAAACCTCTGGATCCAAGAATCCAATAGGAAAGAAGCTTATTCAATCTGTTTAACTTCTCATGCAGTCATAGTGTGGACTGAATCAGGGAACTGATTTGGCTATAAAAATATCTGCATACTTTGATCCTCTCCTTTGCTTTCTTTGTTGAATGCAGATCTTGGACTTCCACCACTGAGGGAGCAGCAACCCACTGCAGAGGGATGGAGCAGCAAAACTGCCTGCACAAAGCACTCGACAGCAGTGCTGTGCATTGGGAAACCATGACCTGAACCCTCTGGTTCAGGAATGCTGCCCCACACTTGGCCAAAAGGCCAGGGCTGACTGAGCCAAAACAGCTTCTTTCCTCTTGAATTCTAAACCACTGCTAATCCAGAAAGTCTGGGGGGAAAGGGAATCAAAAGTGGAATCATCCTCCTCCTCTCCCCCTAAAACAGAGGGCAGAAGTTAAAAGCTAGAGGCCTTTTGGAAATTGTTTGCTTAATGCTTAATAACCAGTATGCATTGCATTGGTATTACAACTGCCTTTTGTTTACTAAAATGTGATGACCACACAATAAACCCTGTTTTATTGTCGTTTCCAGCCTGCTTCAGTGAGGGGGTGGGGAGAGGACTGCAGTTCACTTTCCACAGCTTTAGCTCTGCCTAATATAGCGATAAGGGAGACAACTAGCACTGTCCTGAAGAGCTGACACTAGGAAATGAGCTGGAATCATTAAAACTATCCACACAGGATGATATGCATCAAGACAAGAAATGAGACAGAAGGGGAAAGAGGAAGAAATCTCATAACATAATGAGATGTTTATCTATAAAAAGTTGCCCACTTCAAAGCAGGAAGAGCTTGAACTCCTTGGTTAAAAAAAAAAAGCTTTAATTAAAAGATCAGTCAAAGATTTTCCACAGTCAAGCAGCCTCAAAGAAACTATGTGTGGAGGAGGCTGAGAATAATTTCTAACATGATTGTCCATTCTTCAAACTCAAGGAGTTTTAGGAAAGCAGCATTTCTCAAGATGTAGAAGATAAGGATTGTGGAAATATCCTCTCAAGGAGCACTGAGAGACATTTCCACTGACATGGAAATGTCTCTCAATGAGCACTGTCTCTTCCCTTCTGACACTTCCATCCTCAGCAGCTTTTGCTCGGGCAAAGCTGTAGAAATACTTTCAGAACTTTGTGCCTCCCACCGTGGGGCAAGACATGGTGCAAGCCCAGGACTGATGGAGGCAGATGAATACTCTGGGTTAAACAAAGTTGCTGCCATGTACTGGGCAGTACTGGGAGTCTGGACACATAACAGGAAATCTATTTCTGTGTATTGCTTTAGCCCACTGAAAACTGGCTGTCTTCTGCACACAGCCAGAGGTATAACACTTTTGAAGATTATATAAATTGCACCCCTTTTCTGGAGCACTTTTTCTGTTCAAGAAATGATATTTGCAGTAGGGATGGATGACATCACTGCCTTATCCCTTTCCAGTATTAGAATACCAGCACTGTGTCTGATATTATGTGTTCTTGGGAAGAGGACTTAGAGCCACTTCTGTTTAGCCATATACTTTTGTACTGTCAGAAAACAAAGAAAAATGTAACAAAACTTTGATAATTTGCCCTTGACCTTTTTGTCTACAAGCTGCAGTTTAGCAACTGTTTTATTATGTGACAGACAAACACCAGAGCTATTGCACTCTCCCCAAGCTGTTGCTGTGAGCTTTCTCCTTGCAGTGGCTGGTGTTCGTGGAAACTCATGGTCTCACATTCACTTTCCAGCTGTTAATTCTAACGGACCTTACGGCTCAGCTGGTTCTGTTCTGCACAAGCACAGGGAATTACCACTGCTTTATTTCAGGAATCATACACATTTTTGTCTGAGAGACAAATATCCAGATATGCTTTTGAAGGTCTTTCTCTTGCCTGTCTTGCAAGAACTAGTTTCCTGCCAATAAATTTATCACTTATCCACACCCTTGTAGAAACAACCCCATTAAAGTGATTATGTGAGGCATAACTGTACGCTATTATAAGGATTTCTACATCTTCAGTACAAATGCTGCAATATCAAAATGCAAAAGGGCTTTAGGGTGTGAAAAATCCAAAAGAATATCCTCCAGATGCAGGGAAGAAGCGACTTTTGCATTTTACTTTGTTCACATTAATTAAAACTGCTTAATACAGGATGGGATTGCTCTGGTCGCTTGGACTGGTCAGAGGCAGTTCAAACAGCAACGACCCAGAAAACAATATGCTGGGTTTCAACCTTTCTCTCCATGGCATTTCAGAGGCTTTACTTTGGTGTGTTCACATTTGTTTCACATATTCCTATCAAAACAGCCGTGTGTTATGATGCATTTGCATCAACCTATCTAAAGGAAACCATTAAGGTAAAAGGCTAAACCACCTTTTACCTTTAAGATGTAAACAGGTCAAATTAAAGGCTGTAAGAAAAATCTTATGGCCCTACACTTTTTTCTGCTGAATTCCAGAATCCTATGTCTTGAGGCAGAAGCTGTCTGAAGGGCAGTGCCCTTAAAGATTAAGGGTCTGCTCAATAAACATTTAGTATTTTTTTTAACTAGCCTTTATATTTTCAGATATCATCCTAGTATAGAAATAGAACAGATCATTGAAAGACATAAAAACATAACTAGTTACCATTCACCAAATAAGCCTGAATATTGGTCACCAGTCCTTGGAAAGAAATGCAACAGAAAGGTTAAGGATAAACTGCACTTCAGCAAGGGAAGAAAGAAAAGTCAGCCAACTTAAGTAGAACGTGTCAAATGACTAACTGCACCCTGTCTCTAAAGACCCTTTCCATACATTAATAAATATGACTTCACTGAAGTTACTGGTAAAATTCTTATGTGCTTGAGTAGCGTCCTACTTTTACCAATGATTTTTAACAGCACCAAAACCCATAAGTACAAAAGTAAGAGAGGGACATAACTCTGCTCAAAGGGACATTTACTTAGTCCCTAATATTTTCTTAAGCAACTGAACAAATTCCAACCAAGAGACAAAACCTACAGAGGTTTTTCACCTTGGTAGGAAGATTATATAACCTGTTTCAGCCAACACATAGCCTGTACATGCTCAGAACTAGACCGTGCACATTTATGTTAGCCTCATGTTACCCAAGGCTGTATTCTTCCAGTCATCAAAATCAAATTTGACTCTAAAAACTTTACATTTACATTTTGCTGTTGATAAAAGTATACAGCTTCTTAGGCTGTGCAGACTGATTAAAGGGGCAGAAAGCTGCAATTCTGCTGTAATTCTTCAGCCTAAGAGAACTGACTGATGAGCACAGATCACACAAGGACAAACCACTCTGCCTCAGAACATGCAATCCATATCTACTGATGTGTACTGAAAAACATTACTGCTCCATGAAATATAGCAGAGTGCATGTTTCAAAAGAGGTCTGTGAACACACCTCCACTTTGGATTATAGGAAGAAAGAAGCTAATGCATGGAAAAACCTAGCAGTGCCTATTATCATCAGAGATCCTCAGTTTTGTATGATCTTTAATCATCATGCTCAAATTACTTGGAGATATAGCATAGGACAGCATTGAAAAACAATGAATGTATCAAAGATCTGTCAATCTGCTAGTGGCAGTTTAAGAATCACAGAAAAGTCAAATGAAGTCCTCTTAAAGAAATACAGTGACAATGACATCAAAGAAGTACTTCAGTTTAACAATTTCATGTTGTTATGAAAGCTACATTCCCTGTGGAAATCAGGAGATTTTATGAAGAGTAAATTAGTACAATTGTGGAGGAATTGAGAAAGGGAAAAAGTAAGATAAATTAAATTGCTGAAATACTAGCAGAAGCTCCAAAACACAGGACTACTTCCAAACAAACTCCAGGGTTCTGGCATGTTTCAGTATGAAGACCAAGGTGCAATACTTGTTAAAATTTCTCTGGGTAGCTTTAGAGCTTTAAAGATCTTAAGAAGCCAAGTATAACCCAAACAAGTATGCTAGCTTTTCTTTTTCTCTAATATTCTCCTCTAATTCTTATTTCTTCCCTCATTTATCCTATTCACTCACTTCAGAATCAACACACACAACTATCCACGCTCTCTTTTCTTACCACTCTGTCACTGACAAGTCAATGGCAGCACTTTAACTAAACTAATAAAACAACCTTCAAGAAAAGTAGCTTTTACATTTACTATCATACTCTAACTTGTATTCATAGATCCTAAAACACCACCATCTCTGTGACAAAAGCATAGCATGCAGAGCTCCAGCCGTGGGGCAAGCTCTTATTGACCAGCTCGTTCAGCAAGATTGCTAGAAGCAACTCTCTGCCTTCATCTAAGAATGGTTTTAATTTTCATCAGCAAAACAGTTTAATACAAAAAATGCATAAACCATTTCCTGCTGCCTGCCATGCCCTGTAAGTTCTTCTTGTAAAAGCTGTGGTCCTGCCCACAGAGAAAGTACTCCCACTCACTCAGCACATCCTCCCAGCCAATGCTAAGGCCCTGCCTTAGCACAGAACTTACTGATCTCTTCCCTTAATTTAGCATTCATTGCCCTCATCTTGGGATCAGGGGACCTCAGATTATCACTTAAGTCTGCCTCAAACAGATAACTTTAGAGGCAACAAGTTAGTCATACTCACAACTAAATTCCAAAGTGTGACATAGTCTCTTGGCTGTACTCATTTCACTGGCCTGCAGAGCAGAGAAGACTACTGCCATTTGACATCTGTTAGTCGGTATTTCTGAAGTGATTTAATAATGTCAGTCCAGTCAGGATACATCACAAGACTAATCAACAGAGCTGGGCCTAACTGGCCTTGGAAGAGAAGTTTAAGTCAAGTAAAAATTACCCTCCAGGGGAAAATAAACTTCTTCAATATCCATTTAATCAGCAGTGCGTTACCACTCTGAAGAATGAGCACATTTGTAAAACCCCCATGCAAGAATGACTCGTGGGAGGAAGAGGTGACTAAGGAATTAAACCATCCACTGGAGAGCAAACTGTGGTTTGTTGGCTCCTCTGGGAACAAAAGGTCTACAGCTCGCTGCCCGAGCTCGAAGAGGACATGACTTGCTGTCGGTATTTCCATGAAAGCTGTTATGTGATTCATTAGCTTTGCTGGCCCCTCTCTCTCCTCCCTCCCTTCCCCCCACAGCATCATTAAACTCATCTGTTCTCTTGAGCTCTTGCTTGGCAGAAATGGCGTGCTGACATGTAACAGAGTTAAAATGAATGGCTCCCACATTTAGAAAAAAGGAGAAGGGAAGAGATGAGAGACACTAAAAAGCATGCCCAGCAAAGATCTTACTACACACCTAAAAAAAAACCCAAACCAACACAAAACCAGAAATGACAAGAAATAGTGATGTTTTTCTACAATACCCTTTATACTGAAAGTCTCTGTATGTTTTACAACCTACACATCCTACTCTAAAGAAACCCTTCCTCAAATATAAGATGAGGCCAGAACAAAACAGACATAAGAAAACAGATCAATACTGGCTTAGTGTATGCCCTGACACTCAATATCCTCGTCCAAGCTATGTAAGCATGTTTCACAAATAAGCACAGTCCCAAAAAAGAGTCTAACCCTTGGATAACCCCACCCGTCACCTTGTTCCAACTAAAGAAGTTAACATTTCCCATTCAACTGCTTCTTTCAAGAAAGTTTTTGTATGTATGGAGTAACTTTTTCCACCTCTTCCCAAAGATATTAATCACCACATCACCTGCAGATGTTTAGAGGATAAACAAAACCCCACCATCACCGTGTCAACCAATGTCAAAGAATCCTAGTGATCCTGTTTGAAAACACAGGCTGCCTCGCTGTTTCCAAGGCAAACTAATGTTTGAAAGGCTTCTTCTCTCAGTAAATACTGGTGGACTGGAAAACATTGCATTTTTCCACACAACACCCAAGAACTGTTCCCACTGTTCTGCTGGTGTTCTGGCCTGTGTTTGTATATACTAAAGGCTTCTTCAGTGTGAGGCAGGCAGATTCAGAAGCTGAAAACTAACCCTACTGACAATCTGTAATAATATTCACTATTGTTTAATACATTTTTCTGTACTATTTTATAGGTACTTTCATCCTGACATCCTCCAAAGCATCCCACCCCCACCCATTTCCCCTGTATTAAGGTGTTATCTTCACCTGCTTAGCCTGGGGGCTATGATTTCCTTCCTGTTCCTTGACAGCACCGACCAGCCCACCCAGAATTTGGGTTTATCACAGCTGTAACTTTATAACCTGAAACATAACTGTTGGCTGTAGAGTCAGGATCATTCACAGGGCACTGACAGGCTCTAAAAGCGTTGTTTCTGGGACCTGTATTATTTCATTTAGTTTTGAAACTAAACCGTATCTCTGTCATAGAACTGTAGCCTCATGAGCCAAAAGCTACATATCTCCCTGGCCTGTTATTCCTATTTACACTCAACAGGAAAAACTGTTAAAAGTATATCATACTCCCCTAAGTATATGAAAATAAGTATTTTACTTTAGGTTATAATGTATACCTTAGGATTGGATTTTTAAAGACTTCAGTATCCAGATCAAGATTGGACTGTTTGTAGTCAAAGCTGGAACACAAAACCTGAGAGGCCCATTTCTGGGTTTTATTTCGGTTATTCCAATAGTACAAATGTTACTCAAGATGTAGATATTCCTGAATGAAGTTGAAATAAGTTCATCCAAGCAGAAACAAGGCCAACATAGACACTTCCATGTATCACATTCTAATGTGAAAACCAAGTTTTTACATCCTATTTGTCAAAAATCAACACAAACTGTGCTTCAGATGCCTACATTAAATCCTGTGACTTTGAAAGCCAGAGCTCTCACACCACAAGGAATAGTCTGTCTTCAGTGATGTACTCAAAACTTTTTCCATTATTAAAACAGAGTTTTGAGCATGTAGTTCAATACAAAATGCTCTCTGTTTTCCAGTCATATTCATACCTTACGAACAATGGGGACATTAAAACAAGACAGTACAGTCTGTCCTTAAACACTGGAGAATTTTTTTAAGTGTTTAGGTGCAACAAAGGCAAAAGTGTTCCCCCTTCAATAAAATAAATCACAGTACAAGAGAAAACAAGGGATGAAAGAGATTTTCAAAACCCATGGGGGGTCTGCATGCTCATTCATCATCCATGTTAATAGTAATAAGCTGTTCAAATCTCACCCTCGGCCCTGCAAAATCCCAGTTTCTCAAACTCTGCTCAGAAGTTAGCATGGCACCTCCCCATGCTTTTATCCATCTTTCTCCCAGTTTATCATCAGTATTCTCCCTCTTCAAATGACAGTAATATGTTTAGTTCCAGCAAGGCTTCAATAGCTGGCAGTGGAATGACCCCAGGGCCTGGGGATGTAGGCAGCCATACTTTCCAGCCTAAAGTTTAACTTTCCCTTAGGGCAGCATTTCTTCTGGTGACTGGATACTGGCAGCTTTTGTGTTCTTCATTAGCCTGCTGATTAACATACTGCTAGAGAGTTCTCCACTACACCTAACCGCTGTTCCAGCACTCACTGGCAGATCTATTGTGAGAGATCCCAGAGCAGCAATGCAGCGATGTCTGCCTCTTGCTTTTCTTCACAATACTAGAGATCAGATGTGTATGTGTTTGCAGTAAAAGCAATTGCTACAGACCTAATCCGTAGTTATAAAGAAATCCTGATCAAGCAATAACCTTAATAGTATTTTATGAATGAAATTCCCATGGCAACAGTAAGAAACGGAGTGCCAGGAAACACAACCAATTCCAGTTTTCTGTACGTTAGAGGGTTCTAAGCTTGAACAGAAACTAAGAAATAAGCAGCCGAAATCAGCAGGCCTACTGTTGTTTTCTCTTCCAGCATTTGAGAAACAAGCAAAATAAATCAAAAGGCAAGCAACACAGCATTACAGCATCAGGAACAAATTACTAGCCATCCTGGTGTACAGCACAGACATCTGGCGCAAGGGGAATTAGATATACCTGATACTAGCTAGCTCTTGGCTTTCTATAAAACCTGCTACTGATTAACATGCAAAGCACTACACTTCTGAAAGGACAATGGTGAGAAGACCTTCCACAAAGGCATCATTTTAAATTCTAAGGCCTGGAAAATTTCAGGCCTCAGGCCACGAACAATAGTAAAGGCTAACACAGGCACGCTGCAGATCCTGGCGCGTTGGATGCACAGCCCTAGATAAGCTTTGTAACTTTTCAGCTGCATCATGCAGACTCTGTAAAATAATATCTGTCAGGCATGAAGGTCCCTCCCTTGTAGGCATTCTGCTCCAGCCAGCAAAGGATTTCTTTCAGGAAAGCTCCCCCAAGGACCATGCTATGATCTCAGGTACGGAGCGGTAACAAACAGCATTTACAAGGCACAAGGTAAACAGCAGCAATTTCTCTAGCAGGCTCGAAGCCATCAGCATTAGCTGTGACAACAGCTTCTGTTTCCGCTCAGTGGGACACTGCAGTTAAAGCCCCCGCCGAGAACAAAACCCCCCATCCCCTGCAGCTACGGCCCCGAAAGCCGCAGGCAGCAGCCCCGGCGTTTCGCACGGTCCGTACAGACCTTGGTCGTGCTCCTCCGCTCGCCCAGGCTGGTTGCCCATCTTCGGTCACTCCCCGACTCTTCCCTGGATCTACTAGGACCCCGCCGGCCCGCTCATGCTCGCTGCAGAGGCGGACCTGCCTCTATCTGCTTTTAGCGACTACGCTTCAGTCAACTTAGGGGAGGGAAGAAAAAAATAAATAAATAAATGAAGTCAGGTCCTTCCTAGTTCCTGGCACCAGGAGCAGAGCCTGCTGCTCATGCCGAAGCAGCTGTGGCTCTCCCTCCTACCTCATTACAATATTATGCACCGAAGGCCGGGCTGTGCAGTTAATTAGCTGTCTGGCTGCTGGAATAAAAGGAGGGGAGAAAGGCAGAGAAAGCGAGCTCGCAGGGAGAGGAGTGTCTCGCCGAGCCGTGCAGGCCACCCAGGGGCAGCAAGCGAGAAGTGCAGCGGCTGGAGGAAGGGCACCGGCTTTACCGGGCCCCACCACGGACGGGAACCGGGCTTGGGAACTCGAGTTGGGCTTCAGTGCAGCCCTGGCTGCCGAGGGGCGAGTGGCCGGGGGTCTCTCCAGGCCGGGCAGCGGTGCGTTTCCAATAAACCGCTGGCATGCGGCCGGGAGCGGAGATGGGCAGAAGGAGCCTCTGCAAAGACAAGAGCGGCCAAGTGTCTCCAGAGCAAAGACAAAATTCATTTTACACCCAATTCACAACACCCAGAGCAGGCTTACTATGAGCAAACAGACCCTGCTCACAGGTGCTGGTACATTGCTGAGTAGAGATACACTTAGATGTCTGGTTAAGCATGGTCCTAAACGAAGCTGCCACATGAATTAGGGGACCAAATTTCAGAAATACTCAGCATTTTCTGAAAATGTATAAACCTGGAGGATACTGAAATGGAGATTGGACTCCTCTCTAAACCTGACCATGACTGCGAGCATAAGCCCTTTCTGAAAAGTCCTACCAGGTTTGTTGCAATATCCTCAGGGGTAATTCCTGGGTAAACTTGAGCATCCCCAGCTCCTCAGAGCCTCAACTGGTGCTGAGAGTAGTCAGTACACTAGTTCATACCCATTTGATAGAAACAATGGACAGGATGCACAGAATACTAATAAAACCCTGCTCACAGGTGCTGGTACATTGCATGGTAGTTTATTATTCTTAAAAAAAAATCTATCCATTATTTTAAAAATTCCCCTCATGGTAGTTCCTCACAAACACCGAAAAATCATCCCAACTGGACAGCCACTGCTACACTAGAAGCTGAAACCACAAATATGATCTATGTACCATATCTCTCCCTCAAATACTTTTGGCTATGACTGATAAGAGCAGCTGCATGAGGCAGGTCTATCCAGGCTGGCCAACAGCCCATCTTTCAAAGAAAGAAATCAAGATGCTCCTCATTAACAGACTCCTGATGTACATGGGCAACAAGAATCCTGAACAACTCCAGTGATCAGTTTCCATTACACGGATAACTAACAGAATCATCTTAAAGATAATTATTGGTTTCAACAAGTGGGTTAAAAATAAAGTCAGAATAAAGTTCTGTGTCTAGGCTCAAAACAGATTGAAAATGAAACAGATCCAGCTAGTTGTGAATCCACTGTCTCAAGTAAAATCTGGAGATCATTCAATCTCCAGAATTTTGTTAGTATTTCAGTGTAACAGGGTGAGTCAGCTGTCAATCTTAGGTTTTTCATTGTTCTTGCTCTGACACTCTAGGGATGAAGCTAAAAGTTTTCATACAATTGTCTATATTTGAATGAAATTTAACAACACTGTCTACTTCTGTCTTATGACATGCCAAGTATGGTTTAGTAAGCCATATAAATTCTTTTAAATGGATTATCGACAGTACGTTCTTTTTCTAAAAATCATCTTACTGTCTCTTAAGTCTTGCATATTATTAGGATGGGTACTTGCCCTTCTCAAAGGTACAGATACAAATGTCTTCCAACTGCTGTTGAAATATATCTCTGAGATAAAGAGATTTTCTTCTATTAGAGACTAAATAGTGACTTCTGCTTTTCCTCAACAGGATTTACCAGAGGGATTGCATTAGCCAAGATAATCTCTTGGGTTTATAAAACCTGACACTGATCATTTATTATTTCAACACCTGCTTGCTATTTCTGGGACACAAAAGGGAATAGTCTAATAGGGTCCCAGTACAGTATGAGGCACAAGCCGGGAATAATTATAAAATGTAATCACTGAGTCAGAGCAAACACCTGAAATGTGAGCACTGGAGGAGAGTCATGACTGGAAGAGATAATCTGTTGTGTTTGACAGTGGCAGGAAACATAAGTCAGAACATTTTAACATCATGATTGACAGAATGATGTCAGGGGTCAGGCAAAAGACTTTTAGCACAAGTCCACAGTGAAAGGTAAGGTATGAATTTTAAGATACAGCTAGAGTCTCAGCAGAAGTCATGGTTAAGAGATTACTGTTTGTGGACCTCACAGCTCAAACTGAAGAAAAAGAAAAAAGGAATAATGGCAAGCATGACTTCTAGTGTGGTAGTGGGTAATAAATTATGGAAAAGGTATGGTTAAATCTTCAGGCAACTATTTGTTATCTGAACATTTTAGATTATTACTGAGGAGGAAGGTAAGCTAAAGGTATCAAATGAATGACTGAACATTTTCATCTTTGTAAAGCAAATTAGGCATGAAATTTGACTATCCACTTGTGGGGCTGACAAAGCCCCACAAACATCCTTTTTCTGTGTAGTGAGAATGGGGATGAATTGCTCCAGGTGGGACATGCATAATTCTTTCAACCAACTAGTCAATTGACAGGACTTGGTTGCCATGCAAAACCTTTTCTTTCATCCTCCTTTCACAACACAGCAAATTAATTAGCAAAACGTCTGTTCAAAGTGTAATCCATGCTCAAAATGAAACTGAAGATGCTATAGAATGATCTCAAACTTGCAGTAGAATAAGCTGATGGTCTCTTCAGAATGCTGAGGCCTAAACAAGTTACAGATGATGAGCAGGAACCACAGGGTCTGAACCTTCTGGCCAAGACTGAACTAAACTGAATGGGCCCTAATGGTGGACACTATCAATATCAGTGTTCACACTATCCTGCTCTGCTTCTTCCATTAACACTAAAGATCTGTCAGCACTAAGTACATAAGTAGCATGGAAAAAGAAATCTACAGAGATGTGTATATCATGCACAGTAGTGGACCCCAAAGCATTAGGAATATAACCTCTATGTTGAAACTTAGAAGAGAGAGCAAATGTATTTTAACATGATAAAAACTAAATTTTTGTTGTGAGGATAGTTGGTGAAGTTGTAGTTAAGTTCATGGCACAGAACTGAAGCCTTCCAGGAACCCAGCTGAGATGTAGCTGTCAATCCAACTCTTACTTTACAGTATTAAAATCTAATATGAGCCAAAAGCTGCTGAAAAAAATACAGTAGAAAAAAAATTATTCAAGGAATGCCAAGCCCTCTCCTGATATGCAAGCTTGTTAGACCAGGCCAGCTTGGTGTTTCCCTCCTTAGCTCCCTCCCATTCTTTAAGTGCAAACACGGTGGCACACCGCCAAGGCATTTTGGCTGCGTTACATGTAGGTCTAGGGAATTTGTGTTCAGGATCATTTCTCTTCAAACCAGCTGAAGGAAAGCTGATAATTAACCTAAGGCAGGTAGTCAGTGTAAGGTTATATTGACTTTGCTAAACAACTTCACTAAAGAAGCCTGAAAAGAAATGAAAACAAACTGACAGATCATAGATTTGTACTATTCCTGGTCCACTCAGGCAGACTCCTTTCTGTTTAGGTATCCCTAGCAAGGCTTTTGTGATCATCACAGTTTGGCTTACAGATGTAATGGATCATCCTTATACATGTTGGCTTGAGCAAATTAACTGTCAACAATTTAATGACTTAAATCATTACACTTGAAGATCTAGCATTTCAGTATCCCTACCACACACTGAATCTTCTTAACTGGCTCAGGTCCCAGGGTGGTAAACATGTGCCAACAAAGTCATTCCCAGGGGAATATACACCAGAGGAAAGAGTATCTATTTCACAGATTGCTATAACAAGCAGTTGCACTCAAAATCTTAGTATGTGTTAATACAGATTCAGTGCAGTGGATGTAAATTGTGCAGTAGATTAGGACAGTGAAACAGAAAAAGGCACATGCTGCAGACAATGTTGTCAGCAGAAGTTAATTCTGGCTTGTTTAATAATGCAAGAGGACTGCATACAGTCTGGTGCATGCCACTCTAAGAGGCTGTTATCCTTAACAAGATCAGGTATGGGAAATCCCAACAGACAGTCATGCTCACTCCATTCCCAGTTATGGAAGAAGGTTCATACAATACAGCCAACAACAGAATAAAAGAATAATTACATCAGTCGGCCTTCATATGCCACCTTCAGAACAAGCAAGCATTCATGGAGAGACCTCTTTAGTTCAAGGAATCATGGGACTGAGATCTCAACAGATACTGGACTTTAATGCTAAGAACACTGCTATTTTTTCATTGAAGAACTACAGAGCTCCTTCTGCCCTGCTGGAACACACATCTTTTCCAATGAAAATATCCTATCAGAGTAACATATTTAGCAAAGGGGATGAAGAATCCTGAAGAACTGTCATGTGAAGCACTGCCTGTTCCCAGCCATTCTAAGATGTAGACCTGCCCATGAGTTACAGAAAGAAAAAGATTACTAGAATGTGAAAATTCAACATGGCAACACACATCATACAGGAACATTTTCAGCAAAGGCATTAGAAGTGAGCATACTCATTTAAGTATGCAGGCTATCACAAGGAAAACAAGTAACTGCAATAAGAAGTAAAAGAAACTGACAAGTAGCTGTCAAACTGAATGTGGAATGCCTGTTGTGACCTACCTCAATTCTTGCACCTTCACTTTAGCAGTTACTGGGTGAAACAATCTAAAACGGTGCATGAAACTTAGCCCAATTACTTGATACCTGGGGAAATTACAGACAGAGGAAGTGTTTTGCTGCATAATATCTGAAAGGTTAAGGTACAGATTCACACTTTTACTGTCATGCTACAAACAACCATGCAGATATTCACAAGTGTGTGTATAGAGATCAATAGAAATATTCAGCTACGTGTAGAGCTAGGAATAGAACTGTAGACATATCTCCTTACAGTTTTGAATATTCAGTTCCTGCAGTATACCTTGTCTGTTTAAATGATATCTTGATAGAGGAAGACTAAAAGAAATTGCTCTCCTTTTTATATCACTTCTGAAGCTATAATCTCTTTTCCTTGGTGAGAAATAGTAATTATGCAAGAGCTGTGTCTTTTGCCTGGAAAGCGTAGCAAAACACAATTAGCTTTCCAAATGAAGTTGTAAAGCACATTTATTGTTGCTGGGAAGCCCCAGATGAGAACAGTCATTTGGTTTCATGTGAAGACTTGTGGATCAGAACGTACCAATCTCATTAGTGTCTCTCTCACTTGTCTCTATCTTTCACAAGAAAAATGAGACAGTAACAAGAGTGAATGCAAAGTGCAGAAACCCTTCTACAAACCTATGGTAATCCTTTGATGTGACAGATCACAAAAAGCAGGGCCTGTCAAAAAATGATGTATGGGAGAGTAAGAGAGCCCCAAGGTCAGAGAGCTGTCCTTCAAGAGAAATCACTTTCCTTTCTCCTGTTCTAATTGGGGTGCATTAGCATCTTATGAAGAATTGAACTGCCAATTAGAATTTTTTCCAAGGATTTTTTAAAAGAAAGTTTTATTAAGAAAAACAATTCTCTTGAATTTTCTGACCATGAAGAGAAGGCTTCTGGTCTGGATTAGCTTTGCATTAACTCAAATGGTTACCTTCACTTGCCAAGCAGAGAAGTTAGCAGAAGATGACAGACAATAAATTTGATAGATTCTATATGTTACATTCAAATGGGAATCTTGAAGCAACAATTCTGTAAACATGCAGGATGCTCTGAAATCTGTAGTCTGCCACATTTCAGTTTTTATGGGAAAGCAGCAGATCTAGTGAGTGATGTGTGCAATAAAACCACACACCAGTCTTCCCTGTAAAATTGACCACAGTTGAAGTCATTCAAGTTCCACATGACACTCATACCTCCCAGCACTAGGGTCAACACCAGTAGAGGCCAGTTAGTCTTATTTTGTTAAAGCCTCTTTTCTGAGTGTCATGACTACCAACACAGAAAAGCTACAGGCAACTCTAAGGCAAAATCAAGACTTTTCTTTTTAACTACATGGCAAACACAGAGGGACAGACCTTTGCCACAGATGGTATGTGCTCTATGAGCACCAGGAGGAAACTGAGGGTATAGAGGTACCATATTTAGTCATTGGGACATTAACTCTGACAAGTGGGCAGGGTTGTGAGTGGCAATTCACAGAATAGCTCACCAAAATCAAAGTTCTCCTTATCAGAACAAAACACTGTTCAAACCAAACTATTCCACAACAGAATTTAATCTCCAGGTCCTAGTATAGCTTTGGCTGATCACATGAAATCTCTTGGTTTTTTTATTTTACTATTTAAGGCACTGGGGTTATTACAACAGCACGTTTTCTACAGCTTCATTTCTAATGCTGGCAACATTCCATTCAGAGATGAGTATCTTTTGTCCAGGTAACCTGCAGAGTTCTCATTGTTGATGCTAGAGGCCTAGGAGATAATTGACACTGTCAATATCTTTGAGTTTGTCTCCTCTATTGGCACCAGCCCGAACCACTGATGTTAATCAACTCAGCAGGCATACACAGAAAGCAACACAGTTTTGTTGCTTTGGCTGAAAATGTGTGCCAGTTACTGATTTTCCCATTTTATGCATAAAAATAAAAGGCTATTTCTGATGGAGCATGGGATTAGCAGGCCATCACTCGCACTGCTGCTGGCATCTTCACTTTCTATTGGTTTCCAGAGATATAATACATCCCACTGTCATTGTGGGAAGGTGTAGTACCCATCTTCTAACAGTTAGTGCTTTACAGTGATCCTGAGCTTGTCAGGAAAATACCCAGGATCTCTAATAAGTGATTATAACCTTGTTATCAACAGTTTCCTACCATTTCTAAGACAAACTCAATAGGTCTATACAGATTTAAACTTTACATAGAAATAAAGAAATAAGCTACTGAAGCAGCCTGAGAAAACAAGTACATCTATCTGTTACTGATGTTTCAAGGGTATCTGATAGTTCATATTAGAGCTGGCAGAGCAGTATATTTGTGAGAAATGAGGATGCCAGAAGTGTTGTGGAACCTTTTGAATTACATGCTCACAGCTCTGCCCAGGCACACATCCCAGCTGTATCTCTTTTCTAATGTCCAGAGTAAGAATTTTTTTTTTGTATCCAACCTGACAGATAATAGCTGCTAGCACTGAAATAACAGCAAGAAGGCACATGAATATGATTAAGCTAGACAGCCTTGAGGGGAACTTCAATAAAATGCTTGAGCTGGGAGTTTGTAGGGAGCAAGCAGCAGAACAGAGAGCAAGGATTTGGTATGATTTCTAATCTCATTTGTCTGAACCCAAATTTTTCCATTTGCCTATGAGTACTGCCATGCAGTTCTTCTTGAGAAGTATATGATCACATAAGAAGTTTCAAAATTCTCTGTGAAATAGCAGCACTTCAGGTTATTTGACTTGCAAACCTCAAAGGATCAGAATCTGAAAAATCATTGATTGCCTATAATCTGGAACTTTAAGAAGAGAGTCCTGGTTTTTCATGAAGATACACATTTGTCTATTTAAACATTTTAAAATAACTTATTAACTATTTGGCTTCACAGATTGGATGGCTTTACAGCTGTGTGCACTAAAATAAACACTTTTCAGTGACTTCTTCATCCTGCTTTGCAATTTCTCCAGCTCTTTTTCATCTACTGAACTATTAAAAGCCATGCAAGAGTTCTGTGAGTTTGACTTCAACATAAAACCAAATTGCTACTTCAGCACAGTACATGGAAAGACACAACACTGTGGACAAGGAAGCCATATCCATGACATTTATTTCTCCCTACATGTTATTTTGTAGTACTTGGGATTTCAAAACTGCCAAGCAGTTAAAGCCAAACATCACAGCAGCAAACTTCCAGACAGAATTCATCTCCAGTTCCATTGACTCAACTCCCCCTGCCAAGAATAGATACATGAGATTGGCCTCACCTCCCTTTAAGTTGCTTATGATTTACTGTGTTAGCTTTCAGCAAGGCAGAGAGGGGTAGTTATGTCAGCAAAAGGCTAAAATGAACAACTTAAACTCCACCAAGGACAGCACACAACCAAGCCTATTTAAACAAGCAATCTTGATATCAATTATTTATTATCTGCAGCATTTGGAAAATGTGCTATTGCTCAAGGTCAACACAAATGTTGGACAGTCACATTCAAAGAAGAAAGAAGCCCAAGTTTTTCTTCCTTCCCCAGCCCCGTTTTTTCAATTTCTCTCACACAACACTATAATACTAAATGAGTACTAACAGAGTTTAGCTGGATCCAATACAATATTATTTCAGCAAAATAACCAAACTGCTCACTTGAATAACAAACAAAGCAAGCCCAATCTAAAAAAGCACAAACAAGGGTGGGAAGACATGATGCCTGCAGTTATGACAAAAGGAGAAAAAACAGAACTGATGAAGGCAATCAAAGAAGCTAAAGAAAGAGGTTTCAGAACAAAATGTAAAGATTTACACAGTTGGCCATGTACACAAACATCTGCATTGCCCAGCTATTGCTCAGAACATTCTTATTTGAATTAACTCCAGCCAGCTAGCATTGCAGTGTAATCTTGATCACAGTCAGGGACTATTTGGGTTGCCATTTCATTAAAATATAGCAACTGAAATTTTTCTTTCCATTTCTAGTTAATGTTCTCAGGAACACGCTGTGCCCTCTGTCATATCTGATTTTTAGCTTTCCTCTTAGCAACAATATGCTGTATTGTAATATGTTTATTGGGGTTTTTTCCATAGTGAGACAATCTAAAAGTAGCACTCAGCTTTGTATCCTTGTATCCTAATACCTAGCACCTTTCAGTGACCATGCTACTGACATGTATTCTCACAATATAGCTAGATTTCCAAGTACCCTTTTGGACTATGGAACCAGAGTGATCAAGATATGCAAGATACAGATCTTTCTATATACTTACCTATAATAGCTCCTGTAAGACCTTGGGCAGTTCTCCCTAGGTTAAAATTTATTTTGTGAGGGGTAGCACTTATATTCTTGGTGTTTATCTATCTGATATACATAGCTCCACAACTAGACTCATTTCACTTAGCATTAATATTCCCATTTATGCTTCTACAAATGCTGATGCAAAGCAACACATCAGGTCAGATCTAATGATGTATTTTAAACTGGCAAAACAATAGTCAGAGGTAACTTGACCTCCATAAAACATTTTACATGTTTATTTAAAGTAGTCGCCATCATAAATCTCACCCCTCCTCCAATCTCAGTTATTATACATTCATGCATTAGGGGGCTCTCTATTCCAGTGCTGGTATTTTTGGGTCTGACATATGTATTCCATTCTGGACTCCCTGCAGTGCTGTTTCCCTGGCTGCATTCCCAGGATCCTGTGCTGCATCATCTGTACAGGTTTTCTTCTCCCTGCATTACTCCTCCCAAGCATCTTTTGCCAGCATCATGCCTCTTTATTGGCTGGTGAATCTCAAATGCCTGTGGATACGACTAGTCACTATAAAATTTTAGGATTTATACACTGATTAACTGCAGAACAGGATCTGTCTTTGGGTTACTGTGAAGCATCATGCTGTTACAAGATGCTTAATTTTATTCTGGGGTGGGAATGTTGTTTTTTGGCCTCCCCCCCCTCCACCTTCTTTCCAGAAATCCCTTTCTGGTTAGTAACATTGTGCTGTTACACAGCCAAACCCTGCAGAGGCTGTGACAAGCCGGGAGGTCATGGTCAAATTTAATAAGATCTCACATTCCCTTGGAAATGCCACCAGGGAGCAGACAAAAGCAAGCATTTGCTGAGCTCCTGGGGGAGAGCAAAGCGTTTGCACAGAAGCCCTTGGTATGCAGATGGTGTCGCTGCCTTTAGAAACAGGCTTAGATTTGAATCCAATGGGAACAAGCTGATGGGGCTAATGCTGAGAGAGACAGCATGCCACACGGTAGCTTAGGAGCACAGGCTATACATGGAGATGCTAGGGATAGCTCTTTGTTCTCGCATCTCTGCTGTGTCCCAGAACAGCAGGGTAACCACTCTGCTCATTCAGTAGAGAAGAGAGAATGCTCTTGATATATGGTGGGGGCATATAAAAGCATAGATGTAAAAATATATTCAATATAGGTAATAAATAAATAAATAAATGAATATGTGTGTGTATATATACATATACATACATATATATATATATGTATGTATGTATGTAATAAAACCCAAGATTTTATACTGATGGAAGGCTCTGAGAGCCGGTGGGCTGCGCACCTCTAGGTCTGGCCCCGCACAGGACCGGCACAGCCCCGCACAGGACCAGCACAGCCCAGCACAGGGCCGACACAGCGCCGGCACATCCCCGCTGCGGTCACAGCCACGCACAGGGCCGGCACAGCCACGCACAGGGCCGGCACAGCCACGCACAGGCCGAGCCGGGCGCGGGCCGGTGGCGCCACCGCGCGGCCGCTCGGGCCGGACCGGTCTGAGCCGCTGGAAACCCCTGGGAATCCCAGCACCTCCCTTAACTTCTGCCTGCTGGCAGTCTGGAAGGCACGGTGCATCTCGCCCTTTGTGCCGTTGAAGCAGGTAAGGTATAGCCGTGCTACAAGGTGGGGGATAAAGGAAAACTCAGCTACGATCTCGGTAAACCAAGCGACACTCACAGCTCATTTCACACAAAGTAGGATGTCTTCCAGAACCTTTGTATCTACCTGTGCTGGGCTTCAGTCGACTCTCAGCAAGCTCAGAAATTGCTCCTGTTGTA
Source organism: Heliornis fulica (assembly GCA_013399135.1). Lineage (NCBI taxonomy): Eukaryota > Metazoa > Chordata > Aves > Gruiformes > Heliornithidae > Heliornis > Heliornis fulica. The sequence goes on along the minus strand of VXBZ01001748.1, from coordinate 385,940 downwards.
ATGGTCTTCTTCAGTCTGGAGACTCCAGAAGCTGCCACCACCCCTGGCTTTGTCAGCATGTCATCGCTGCTTGCCCTCTTCAGCTGCAACAGAGATTGTGAGCAAACAGAAGATTAAGACCTTGAATATTCCCAACAAACAGTGCAAAATGCAAGGTTCCCAGGACAAAAGGTATATTTCCATCAAGTAACCCAACAGGAATCTTGGTTTGATTACTGTACTAAACTTTTTTTAGTTTTGAGGGATTTTTTGTATTTGTTTTATATTCCAGATATTTATTGAAGCACATTATGATATTGCTTCAAAAGAGAAGAGTGGAAATGGGGAAGACCACTCAAATAAGGAAATAATTGAAAGTTGGGAGAATATATTTTACAGGAGTAGACCACCTCTGAAGGGACTTCTGAGCTAGCTCCATAGCAAGCAACCTCCAGTTCCTTCCTGTGTGTGTCAAACAGGAGTCACCAAACTTTCTGGCCTCATAAATTAGGTTACCTGACATGATCAAAGAACACACTGAAGACCAAGCCAAAATCTGAAAATCATTTAATTGAGCTCAGCTGACACAAAATGCAAGAGTGGCCACTGCAGGATCTAACACAATTACCAAATCCCTTGTTTTTAACATGAAATCATTTTGGCTATTTCCCCTCCCTGTTTACTGAAAAGCAGTGAGCAAAGATGGCCGATGATCTCATGGCAGGACCTAATACTCTGTTTTACTAGGAACTGCAGGACTTGAGAAGAGAAACTGAAAAGACTGTTCACAAGAAGCATTTTGTTCATGTGACCACTATGGCTGTTTGCAGAAAACCACCAGCTGTTCACAGAAAAACAAGAAAAACAGAGCATTGATTTCCAGCATGATACTGATATGTTTCACTAGCTTGGAAGAAAGAAAACCATTTCCTTCATGGGGTATTTTACAGTATATGGGGTTTTAAACCTATTAGCAGATATCACTGTAATTCACTGGGTAAACCTTACTGAACATGAGAAAGCAATGACCATCATTGCTGTGTGGGTGTTTTTGGGGTGTGGGATTTCTAGCACAGCACATCTACACCCTCAAGAAATCCGTGCAACAGAAGCACAATGATCATAAGATTCCAGCAGAAATACTGAAATGACGTTGCTCCAAAAGGCAGAAGCAGCAATTTATCTCTGAACTTTGGTCAGCTGCTCTCCCATTTGTGTGCTGACATAACAGACTGCATACCTCTAACAACATCCTCTAATTAATTTCAGGAAAAATATTTTTAAAGCTCTAGAGTCTCTCTACAACAGCGTTTTCTCTATCCTTTTCAGTTTGTGAACACCTAAATTGCTTTCAAAAATCAAAACCTGATTCCTTTGAAGTTGCCCAGTGATACCCCAGGGGTCCACGACCCACAGGCTGAAAAATCACTGTTTGGTTAAATGAAAGGAGAGCTCACAACAAGCACCCTCCTTATTTAGTGGTTCCTGAATGTAAAAATCTTTAAGCAAAATGAAGTCTCTCAATTCCAATTCTTTCTCTCTTTCATCTCATCCTTTGACTCAGAGTCTGTGGTTTCCTGGACCCTGTGAGCATGTAAGCTTCAGCAGCTGATGTGTTGATCTGCTCCAGGATACCAAAGTGCTAACGTTTTGCCTTGTGGCAGATGTTTTGTCAGCTCACTTTTAGGAGCAGAATGGAACAATCTGACTTTCTGACCTCTACAGACTTCTGCAGTCTCCCTACAGTAATGTCTTCAATATGCCTAGAGCACTACACCAAAATATCCCACTGCTAAGTAATGTTCCAGGATTAAACTGAAGCTTTAACCCAGAACAAGGTAGTAACATTTGTACAATCCCTACTGGTTAGTACCTTGCTGAGCCGAGATTCAAATGCAAGTGAAGTCGAGGACTTGGATGGCTTCATTCCTGTTGAGGTGGTGGTAAGTGATTTTCCTCTATCAATTCCATGACTCCCTTGCTTTGCCATTGCATTCCAAGGCCTGGCAGTACTCTTCATTTTCTTCCCAAATAACTCAGTCTACAGATGGAACCTAAAAAAACATATATTTTTTTAATGTATATATGCACACAGAAAATATATTAGAATTGTCTTATATCATCTTCCAGAGAGCAATAGGGATATCTGGCATCAGTTTAAATGGCTGAGAAGACCATGCTAAACTTTGATCCCCCTCTTACACACATCAGAACTCATCCTAGAGAATCCCTCAGAGCAGGCTGCAGCCACATTTTTCACACTGGCTGGTAACAAGAAACACTGCAGAAGGAGCACTGACTTGCTGGGGTGGTGTAAGTCAGTGACCTCTGTCAGCCACAGCAGAACACCTGCAAATGCAGAAGCACAATGAAAAGATAACCGAGAACATTGGAACCCACAGCAGTTGAAGACAACCTTGGGATAAAAAAAAGCAAGCTACTACTCTCACTGTGAGATCCAGCATCTTCAAGTGAAATAATACCCAGCCCCGCACGAGAAGCAAGTTTCCTCATCTGTACAGAAAATATTTTGAACTAATCAGTCTTCTAAAGAAGCAGCAGTTGACATTGCTGCCGTGATATAAAGCTGCTTCACAATACCAAGATTTACAAAACATGGTAAAAAAAAAATGTCAACTTCCTTGCAAACAAAAATCCAGATTCACTATTCCTCAGAGATAAGCTTATGCAAGAGAGAAATCCTGCCAGGAATCAGCAGATAGATGTGAATTCCTTTTTTTTTTTTTTTTTTGTTAAATAGCTGAACAAATTTAGTCCACCAGCAAGAACAACTAGTCCGTTTCAGTAAGGAGATGGCTGCCAATTAAACAGCTAGATCAACTCCTGTATCTAAAGCTGTAAATTTACATCAACCATTGTCCAATCCAAACTGGGAGAAGAATAACATAATTAGTCTTTTTCTTTTTCTTTTTTTTTTTAAAGTCCCACCAGTCTGCTGAATTAGGAGTAGGAAGGAAGGGAGATGGCTTGCCATCTCCTCTCTCCCCCGCTACAGTATGAGCAACATTTTTCTTCTGCAGTTTAGTTTTCTAAAATAGACACAGAATGTAGCTGCATTATCAGTCTTGGGTAGGCAGAGTCTAACTTGCTTCTTGTCTGTTAAACAGGTAACGAAGAGCTGTACAAAGAGATCAGCCTGGTGTCTCAGCCAGGGGAACACAGCTGCATTAAGCACATGCTGTATACATCACACAGGAGTCAAGCCAGGCCAGCACAAACCCAGACAGTAACCCTCCAACAGAGATGCCAAAGCAATTTCTTCTAGACAGTCACAACTTCTCTCTCATAAATTGCTTTATACCTTATTTCACATTAGCAAATAAGAACACTCACTGAACAAATCAGTTTGGGCCAAGCCATATTCAATACTGACAGCACCTTGCAGGTGCCATGATGGTCTATTTAAGGAGTGTTTTGCTGCTGGAATGTCAAGGGCTCTGCTGCTGTCTTACAGAGAACAAAGCTAGCAAGTGACATTTCCTCTCTATTTTTTGGGCATCTTGCAGGAAAGGCTGTCTACCTCAACAGCCCTAACCTGTCAGTTCCTAAATAAAGGTAGAAATTGTTATTACTAAATATAGTCATTACTCCATTAAAATTCCACATACGTGTGGAGCCATCAACTGATCTCATTAGAGAAGAAAGCAGAGTAGTCTTTGTTGATGATTATGTTGATCACTTGGCTTCTTTTTTAAAGCACTGTCAGATAAGTGAGCTATATTACCATAGATAATATTTAACATTCCTACAGTTCATGATCTACCTCAGCAAGCTTTGGCTATTTACATTATTTAATAATTTTAATGGGCACACCATTCCCTGTATTTATATGGGTGAACAAGCAACTACACATGCAAACTATGTTCCTGATTAGATCTCCACATTATGCAGATTTGGGGTTTGTAGATCCAGTGGTTGTATATGCATTTTGCTTTATTATACCCTTTGGGTTTCTTCATAATTGTATCTCATACTTTCCTGCCTTAAGCTGCACAGATGCTTTCTTGATAGCCTAAAGAATTTAATTTTGAGCCATCCATGGTATTTTAAATACGCAGTGGAGTGATATGCTCATTAGACCATGATGTTAGAAATAAAAGGAAGAGGTACTGGAAAAAAAAGCCAAAACCACAACTCAAGAAATCCAGCCAGTAACCCGAGGCACACTGTCATTTTCATGTAATGATATTCAATTTATGTGCCATGTGGATTTAATAGTGTTATACTGTGCCACGCAGATGAAACTAAAGTTGAGGAGATAACATTTTGATTTATTAGTGTTTACTGGTTTTCCTTGTATTTATACAAGAATCAGCACCTGTAAAAATGGAGGTAAGGCTTCTTATGTATTTGGCTGACCTGAATGGTAGATAAAGATTTCAGTCTCTGCAGTAGAATCCAAATACTTTCCACAAACCTTCTGTGTACTTCAAAAAATAAAGACAAGTTCACATATCTTAAGTAACTGCCAATCCTAGGAAGGTGACACATTAGAGTTACTAGAAACACTGCTTCAGGAGAAGTACTAAACAAAACTACTTTAAAAAAAAACCCAACTCCTGCTGTTCTTTGATGAGAGCAGGAAATCCATTCTCAGAGTCAACATCAAACTTTCCTCTCCACCAAATCTAATTTACTGTAATGCAATAAATTAGGGAAAAAGAAAAAGCTTCATGAAGTTGTGGGCTGTTTGGACAATGGGAAACCCAGAAGTCAGCCCTGTCAGAATCACAGAATTGTAGGGGTTGGAAGGGACCTCCAGAGATCATCAAGTCCAACCCCCTGCCAAGGCAGGTTCCCTAGAGGCTAGCATCCAGATGGGTCTGGAATATCTCCAGAGAAGGAGACTCCACAACCCCCTGGGCAGCCTGTAATGTCAGAGCAATACAACAACTTAATGTCAGCCTCTGCCTCCTGAAGTGCTTTTCAGAGCAAGACTGGCACCAGCAGCTTGCAGAAACCATGCCTCTGAGCCAGCAGAAATGACTTTGAAAGTGATCAATCATGGTCATAAACTATCAAGTAAGCATTTGGGGTCACCACTAACTTACTGCCATCCCTTTCCCAAACCAGAACAGAGGTAGTATATAGGTACTCATACTGTAACTACAATAACAAGATATTTTTTTAATGCCTTTTGCACACAACCTTCCAAGGCCAGTATATCGGCATTTCTGTGTCTGTGTAATGGTTCCCAGTGGCTTTAGAACATATTGATAGAAGTTGGCTATATTTCAACTGAATATCAGCATTTCATTCCAAAAGGACCATAGAGAGATTATGAGTTGATCTCTAGGCTATCCACAGAGAAATCTAAAATAGAGGCTTTACAGAAAGAGATGCAACCACCTTGCTTTTGCAAATACAATGACAAAAATCACTAGTTTTAATCCCATTATGTCTCAGTGCATTTCAGATGAGACATGCTTCTGCTCACTCTACTGGAAGATGACTCACTTTAAACAATGCTTAGAGCTCTGATTTTATTTTTCATTTCTTCACATTTCACAGTGAACTTTGCTTCTGAAGCAAACAGAATGCTGCTATCCTGAGATTCAAAGTCTTTCTCTGTTATCACCCAAAGAAAGTCTCTAGCAGGTCAGAAATAAATCCCTGTAGCACGCTCTGCTTGAAGCTGCACTCTGGCAACACATAGACACAGAAGTAGCTCCATGTTGAAACAGAGGATTCATCCCAACAGTGTTGCTCCAGAACAGCAAAATCAGATCTTTTGCCAGTCACTTCTGAACTGCAGGGTGTTTTAGGATGGATTTTGTTTGGTTTTAAATTTTTTTGTACTCAGAAGTGTTGGTGTCTGAACACCTCTCTCTGAAACAGGTGCTGCAAGGGAGATAACTGGAGAGGTTGCTAAAATGTAAAGCTGGTCCAGACAGAGCTTTTTCTCTCAGTAATCCTTAATGCTCCCTGCAGACAGAGTCTTTTAAAAAAATTCAGGCCATGTTATATAGTTCACCCTTTCTAGCCAATATTTTTAAAGGGTATTTGGAACCTTTTGATGTAGACTATTTGGGCAGTTGGCAGAAGTTTTACAATAGAAAAACAGTCCATTTTACTTGAAACTACTGTTTTACATTTCTCTATTAATGAACCCACCTGCATTGTGTTAATAAAAGTCTTGAGAACCAGTCTAGAATTATTACCATTTTATGGCTAGAAAAACTGGATTAAGAATTTATCCCAAGTCTCATAGGCAGTCAGCATCAGGTCTCTTGGATCTTAAGGCTTGGCTATCCATCAAAGAGGTAATTCACCAGTCCTATAACACAAATACCTAGGAAACACATGCCACTGATTATTAAAGGCTGTTTTACTCTGAATAACTACAAAGAATAGATAGTTTGGTTTGAGTGATGATAATGCAGTTATTTCAGTCAAGAAACCTAGCAGTCACATTATTTTCCAAATAAAAATCATTAGCATATCTGCAGAAATTAAGTCACATAGAAAAATTCCTGTTGTGGGGATAGAGATACAAATTCTCTACCCTGTGTTCTTTACACAGTTTAGGTTTTGATGTTCATGTGCTTGTGAAATGTTTCTTGCCCAACACGACAGTCAAATTAAAGCAGAGTCATTTGAGTTACTTTGGGAAAAATGAATGAAAAAATAATTATGAAAACTAAATGCTAGATTTGGAGAGTAAGGTACCAGATGGCAGGTTCACTGAGACCTGTGAATGCCCAGCATTTCTGAAAAATGAGGTCAGAAGTACCAACTTGGCAGATAGGACTTTCAAAGGACAGAAGCCTGTGACTTCAGCAGGCTAAAACCCATAGTCCCCAGTGCCATTTTCCTGCAATTCAGTTGCTTTTCATTATATCAAAAGGTCAGGCTATTCCAGGACCTTTATTACACATTCTTGTGAAATTAAAGCACAATTCTCTACTTTTTTTTTTTTGTTTAGCATGTAAAATGTGCACCATGCTTCTACTGTTTCCTTCCAACATAATCAATCTCAGCTATTTTCAGACAAACTATCAACTGGAACACAGAAATATCTAACAAGTTCAGCAAACTGTAAAGCATTTTCTAGCAGCATGTAGGAAGCTATATGGCAGGATAGCCAGCTGGGCTAAAATAGAATTCTTTTTTGCCTTTCACATCAATTCACTTTAAACAATTTTTAGGCTTGACAGATGCTTCCATATGACTCATCTTGATTTCTTAGCTGATACCAGGAATCAAGCCAGGGTCACAAACCAGGGAAGTAGACTGTCCAATACAGTAATTGGTAACTTGGAAATTATTTGGAAATAATACTGCACTAACAGTTAAAGCAAACTGCTTATTTCTCTTTGGGTCATCTTCAGCAGCTTAGGCATCTGCTCCTTTCAGCTCTGCATGTAGTACTTCTGTATGTAACACATGCATGCTCACTCTTCTCTAGTTTCTGTTACCTTGTCTTTAGTCTCTTTGAGACACTCTTAATGCAACTTTACTCTGCTGTTCCTCCAAGTGGAGACACTTGCTGGATTGTTGTGGTTACAAAGCATAGTTTACATTTGAAATGGAAAAAAAAACCAAACTCAAAAACAAAAGGGGAAAAAATTACAAGCCAAACTACCATTTCCCATCCAAACCTAAAGGAACAGGCAAGATAGGCCCACTTCCTAAAACCTCTAACACTTCTCTTACTTTTGCTAGCCAAAGAAAAAGATCAATTACAAATCCGACCCCAAACACTAAGCAACGGTTTCCTCTGGTCTACCTTGCTTTCCAGTCTAATTTGCAGCTGAATTTTCATGTTTTGCTGGTAAAATACCAGGAGACAAGACATCATTTGGAAATTTTCAGATCAAGCAAGGCAAGTTTTGCTGATTTTATGCATGCCTCAAGCAAAGGTGGTTTTAGTACTATTATTTAAGATTGGAGAAAAAGGTACATACACTTAGACAGTTATGGAATCCAGATGCTTTTGCAAGGAGTTAAGTGTTGGTAAATTTTAGATAGGAAACAAAGACACATACATGCCCAAGGTCACCCAACTAATCATTGGGAAAATACAAAACAAAATGCCAGTCCCAGAGCCATCAGTGGCTCTGATACAGCCTGAGTCATATCTTCAAGATTTTAATTGTGCTAAAGTTGCCTGAAGATTGTGTCCATGGATGAAAATTACTTTTTCAGGCTGTAGTTTGCTTTGTTTTTTTTAATTGTTTTTCTGTAGGACTCAAAAAAAAAAAAAAAAGGCTCAGAAAAGGAGTTTCAATACAGTGTCAGATTAGCATAGCATTTTCTTTACAGGGCACATTGCTCCCTTCCTCTATAGCATAAGCAACTACCACAGAGCCAGTTCCTTTCCCACCCCTTTACGGTACCAGATGGAACCACTCAGTCAATGGAAACTCCCCTGCATCTCCCAAAGACAAAGTCACTTTACCTGTGGTTACAGTAGTAAGAGAATCTCACATTTTTGTGTAGTTTCTTGCTTAATTCCATAGTGTGTTCACTGTAATTCTTTAAAATGGATATTTATTAACCAGTACATCAATAAATTGAATGGCTACACAGACATGTAAACTGCAGCAGAAATGGCCTAGGTGAGGACTGTTCCAGCTAGCTACAAAAATGACATGTTCCTGGCCATCCACTCAGCTTCCGAGGCCATCCCAACAAGACTGCCAGGGTTCAGGTCAGCAATTGCAAAATTCCCTGTCTCAACATTGCTCAAAACAAAATCCTCTCCCACAGCAACCATTGTCATTGATGACTTTTCCAGACATGGAGAGATGAGAGCACTCCAAACCCTTCTGCTCACCGTCCTCCGCAAAAGTTCTCCCTGGAGTTTTTGGTTTGTCAATCTTAGATTCTTAGTTAGATCCCATTAAAAAAAAAAAGCAGACATTATAGCAGACATTAAAAAAAAATCTTCATGAGTGCACATGAACAAAGGATTTATTTATTTATTTATTTATTTTTGTCTTTGTTCCATGTTACTGGCCACTAATAATACAGGAGGAAAAATTAAAAAAGATAGCTTTGCTACTTCTTTAGCTAAAATACCCAGAACTGTCATCCAGCACAGTGACTGATGCTTAAAAATCGAGCTGAAGCTGTACTTTAATATGTCTGGGAACATGCTGCTCCTGCAATTTAAATTACACTGTTTGTACATGGATACTCAATCTCCCCCTCCTTCCACACACTGATTATCTAACCAGGCACCATTACACATCTCCCTATGACCACATCTCTTATTAGCAACATGGGAATAAAGAAACAAAAAGTCTCAAACTATCCGTAATTTTTCTGTTCATTAGCCCTGCAGAAGGAGGGTGGCAGCTACCAGCTGGATGGTGTGATGCCCAAAGAAGCTATGAAGCACAACTATATTCTGACTATCAGTGAAGAGTCCACTATGATTCTCTGGTTGAAGTTGATTCATTGTCTTAATAAGGCTGAAAGTACAAAAGACTGCTATGACCTTTCAGACTTCAGGACAGAGATGTAGATTTAAATGTGGCAACTCTGAATCATGTTCATCTCATTACTGATGGATACATGCAAGGGAAAACAAGTAACAGAAGTGTAGAGTAGAAACATACATTTGTAGCGAGATCGGCAGGGGAACATTCTCATACATGAAAGCAGGTAATGGAGAAATGCATACACACAGGTTATGCAATAAAGTACAAATTGTATCGAGTCACTTCACAACTACATCTTAGAAGTAACTCCACACCACAGAACTTGCAGACTGCATTTTTAGAAGTTGTAGTTCCCTCATTATTTCAATGTGGGGAAAGTAAAACAGTTTACATAGTGCTAATGTCTGCCCTTTGGAGACATAAGCCAAAGGAAAGATTCAGGAAGGTGAAAATGATGCATTGATTCCAAATCTCCTTTTGAAGTCACAGCCATGTTATAATCACAAAGAATTAGGTCACTCTGGTCTTTCCCCAACATGACTCTGCTCTGAATAAGTGGGTTTAATTTGTGTTCAGTATATTGCAGGTTGAGAACAAAATGTTTTAGAACCATTTCAAGGTAGCTACTGCTCATTAATCCAGGTTCTTTGAACTACTGTCCCAGTGAACACAGCACAAAGCAAGTGACACATACAGTTAACACTTCATGTTTTGCCAACCCGCAAGAAGGAAGAAAAGAGGGTTTCATTTTAGATAAAGCAAGAGCTATATAATTGCTAAAGAAATTAAGAATAATTACAAGTGGTTTGCCTGATAATTACCTATCATTACATTTTTCTTGCACATAGAGGGTAGATACATCTACAAGAAAGAGAAAGAAAAATCACATTTTTTGGAATGGCAGACAGATGCACAGCATGTGCTATATGGCAATCCTGACCAGTACATGCACAGAGACCAGCAGGTTCCCAGTCCCCTCGAAGCATGGAGGGATGATATCACAGTCAATTCTATGCTCAATATGATTCTATGCGCAGCTCCAGCACAGATTTATTGTACTACCCTGGTCCTGTAATCTTCCATTTATAAAAATGAGATTGTGATTGTTCACTAAATAGCATAGTTATGAAGATACACTCATTCACACACCTTGGAAAGGAAGGAAGCCCAGGGCGGGGGGGGGGGGGGAGGGAAGGGGAAAAAAATTAGATAAATCAACATCTGTCACACAGCATGCAAGTGAGCAGCCTCACAGATTGCCACATGCTGGGATGTTTCCCTGACTCCCATTTTCCATCTATCACAATGCAGAGAAATAATTGAGATCTGGAAGCTATTCCATAAGGAGATATTTATCCTCCATTAACGTGCAGAATAGACCACTTCAAGTTAATAAACTGGCAGCTTTTGAAAATTTATGAGCAACAGTATGAACTTCTAACAGAAAGGGCTCGTTGCAAAGACAAGAACATAACTCCAAACTGCAGGAGAAACGACAAGACTTCTGCATTTTACAAACATTCATACTGAACAGGAAGAACACATTTAGGCAACAGTATTACTGTAACAACTTTTACTTAGGGGACCATGGTTGGACTATGAGACCCACCTTGGTGGGCTACATAATGAAATTAAATCATTTTAAAACTGAACTAGAAAGTGAGGGGGTAGTACACACGTGTCCATGTTAGGATGAGGTGTTCTCATGCTAGATACCCACCAAACTGTGCAGACAACACTATATTTCTGCAGATCAAATATCCTCTCTCCTGCTGAGGTTAGGGGGCAGAGAGCATTTTCTAAATTAGAAAGGGTAGGAGAGACACATGCAAAACAATCCCTTTTGGAGGTGAGACAGAAGGGATTAGTAGGGGACACCTAGACCAACTTAGACCATACAAGAACAAGGGGAAGCGAAACCCTGTTTTCAAACCAGTTCTACCAGTAGCCCTTTACTGCCACACATACATGACTTAACAACACATGCTATATAAATGCTATTATTACTGGTTTTATTATGATCAAGCTTCAGTCCACGGTACAATTTTCAGGACAGCTGTTACACTGTGACAGTTAAAGGGTCCTGCTGAGAGTCTGAACAGCTCTTTGCTGCCCTGTTGTAAGAGGGCACCCGTCTGGCATGCTCCCCGAGGCTTTCACTGAACACCCCATCCCGACCAGAGATGCTAGCTGCCAAACCTATTTGCTTAGCAGCTTCTGCCTTTCCGCCCTTTCTTAACCAGACTATGAGAACATGCAGTAGCAGAGGACAGCCTGCTTGTGCTCCTGTTTCATTTAACTGTTTAGGAACAACCTTAAATTGACAGAGAAAGCAGAAACAGGAGCAGAAACAGCTTCAACCCTTCTGTCACTAAGATCTTACGTAGCCAAGCAAAAGAAAAGACACAGTAGCCAGCTCTCAGACTCACTGGTAGGAAATTTTTGTTGGTGTAACAGCTTTTAGAACATCTTCAGCCCATTTTCAGCTGGCATTGAATTGTTTGCACGGTGTATTTTGATTCATGCAATTTAGTTTTAGAATGACATGCTACCAAAGAAAAGTGTTGTTGAGCAAAGCAGGTCCATTCACTCTAGAATACATTACTGCTCCTAGAACCCTTCTAGAGACAATACAGTTCCTACCTAAAAAAAATTAATAAAATATATATATATTAAATACTTACAGTAGAATCTTGTCGTCTTTGCTGCATTAAAAAGAAAACTGCCTCCCACTAGCTTCTGACAGCATGTGTAAGCCAGACTGAAAATTCAGGGCTTGAGTGCTTCCCTGAGAGGAAAACCACATTGCAGTGAGACACAGAGAGCTGCTTGAGAAATGATTCACATACGGAAGCAAGCTGGCTTCACCAGCGCTTTTGCATTCAATGCACACACACACACATATGCACACTTGCTTACTCAGGGGAATGAGAAATATTATATTTTCATCAAAGCAAGGAGGTTTTATGCAAGAAAGACATTTTTATCCCACCTCCAAAATACTGAGATGCTTTAATCTGTAAAGCAGACGAGTTTCTTTCAGTATCCTGTTGTCCTCAACAACAGAACTGGTCATTGGGTAGAGAGCATAAGCCCCAGACAAGTCTGCATGATCCAGTGGAGTTAAAACATACAGGACATACCATGTAGGATGGGCAAGGAGGTGGCCATAGAAAGAAGGCATTTTTCAGAGGAAATACAGAAACAACTTCCAGAAGCTTTTAAATTCCATGCTAACAACCTTTCCCCTGAGCCCCAGCAACCACAGCCAGGACACCTTAGGGCATTACCCTTGTCTTCATTATTGCTTTAAAAAAGTGGAAAAGTGTGTGCATGCAGGGGGGAGAAGATACATTAAGATAGAGGCTTAATGTATCTTTACATCTTAGTGTAATTTTTTTTACATAAGTGTAAAAGAAGTTGGACTTGATGATCTTAAAAGTTCTGCTTTTACGATTCTAAGTAATCGGCATCGGTCCTAAGTAACAACAGATCTTGAGCTGTTCAAGAGCATCAGTCTGTTCTGTATTTAGAGAAGAGTGAATAAGGCACAAGACAAGAGTGAGCAACACTCAAGTACGTTCCTCTTTCTTAAGATTTCTGATTATTTAGTGTCTGCAAACAGGAAGGAAAGGGCCAGAGTTCTTGAAAGAGATAAAACAGGCAGTGATAGCATCAAGTTGGAGGAAACTGAGTGATGCAATGAGAAATCAAACCCAAATCTAAATTTCACACCCTCAGTTTCTGTGTTTGAACTGTACTTTTTGTACAGCTGCCCAGAGAGAGGGCTGTTCACTCTGATGTCTCTGACCTAAGACATTTGGACTGTAACTATGGATCAGGAATTCCTTTCCGAGCAGTGCTGACCTACTATATAAGCAATACTGATGTTCCAGTAGCGGTCTGATAACAATAGAGGCTGATTTCCAATGAGACTAAAAAGAGTTACTGTATTTGAGTAGTTCAACCATAGCACACCCTCTAGAATTCCTTACTCCAGGTACCAAAAGGGCTAAAGTTAAAGCTACCATTTAGAGATTTTGGGATTATTCACAGATGGCGTTCATACTAACAAAGTTCTTGTAGATACTGTGATCTATATGCATCATCTCTCTCCTCCCCAAGGGAATGACACTACATCCAGCGATATATATATAGGGAGTAAGGTCATGTAGGTACCCAGTGGAGGGACTGAAAGTCACTCTTCTTTGAGGACAGACCACCTTCAAGACTGAACAGGTACAACTGAAATACTGTCCCTGAAGCAACAGACAGCAGATCCCTGAACTTATGAACGGGAGGGACATCAGTTGCATACTGAAAAGGTTCTTTGTCTGAAGAAAACAAATATACTTTTCGGACTGCAACATGCTATCTCTTTGCCATGGTTGGTGAGCTCCTATGGGCCCAGTGGGAGAGCAGTGTTGTCAGCTCAGTAGGTTTTCCTATATTTTTCATCCAAGAGAAATAATGAAATGAGGGGAGCGAGGAGATGAGCTACTATATTTCATCCACAACGATATTTTTAACTTTGATAAATATAACTTGACCAAAGCCTAAAAATGAAAGTCCTTTGACGTGAGGAGACAGCCACAGCACTTACATGCTTCAGTTTTGGTAGACAGGCTGGACTAGCAACCTGCAATTTCCCCAAGCCCAACAAGACCAGACAGTACATTTGTTTCTTTAGAGGTTTTCTGGTAGCACTTATTGCTATAATTATCTGATCTCTTTACTTAAACCAATGAATTAATCAGCACAAAACCTTCAGAATTGAAAAATTGCCTTTCTGTTTAATGAAGAAAGAGCCCAGAAGCAGACAGCTAAAATGAGTTGGCCGTGCTCATAAAGAAAACCTGCGGCCTGTTCAGGCCCTTAACCATAATTACTTTCACACAGCCAGGATGAGAAAACAATTTCAAGGAGTGATATAAACTTTTTTTTTTAAAAGTCTGCCAGGTTCTCACCCAGCTGGTAAATTTGGTTGACAGACAAAATAACAGTGAGCATATTGCTTGCATGCTGCTCAATCCACTAGCTCCCACGACTCTGCGACAAGGTATGAGAGAATAAGAACAAGCCCCACTATAATCCAAATATCTTTAAAATACTGCATTTGAGGAATTTACCTGTCACAACCTGTGTTGTCTGTGCAATTTTACAAGAATATGGATGAGACACAACTAAAGGAATGGGCAAATGACAGAATTTCTAGTGGCATAGCTCATTTGAGAGGCAAACACACAGAATGAGAGTGGAAAAAAAGACTCTCATAAGGAACAAGATTTAAAGTATCTGCATTTACAGATATTTATACCATATTTAACTGCTTTTGTGCATGCAACAACCTTAATTACAAAGGAGAGAAATTCCATAAACAAGGCTATTATGTCAATAACAATGTCTTCTAAAAGCAAGTCTCTAATTCAGTTGTAGGGCTTGGAACATTACTGTCTGGAGTTATAAAAACAGAAGTAATTACAAAGGAAAGTCTGCTTCAGACAGCGAGTATTAGTGGAGTCAGACCATGGCTTTGGGACAGCACTTACTCTACGCTTCCCTCTTTTTCATACATAACAGATACAAATTTCTTTACTTTCTCAGTGCAGCTACAGATGTCAGGAAGTTCAAGCAGCCAGTGGACATTTGCAGAATGAATCATGGGGCACCACATCTCATTTTGACAAAAACAACCGCTGTTCAGTTAGCAGGATGATGCTGATGAAATGGGTGGATAGAAAGAGTGAACGCCTGCAACTGTTGCCAAAACAGCCTTACAAGAAAGCTGTGTGCACTGACTTGGAGAAGTTAGGGTTTTATTATTCCCCCCCTGCCCCGTTTCTTAAGAGACTACTACACAGTTTCATAGTCCCACTCCATATACTTGAGGGGTTCAGCCTGTGGCACATCTACCAGCTTTAACCTGCAACTAGGGAATAATATTTGTAGCTGGAAGAGACTAGAATCATTACATTTGGAAAAAAGTCAAATAAGCTTTATGGAGACAAGAAAAACAGCTTCCTTTGGTGCCTATTGCCAAATTTGAAAAGACCAAACAACTTTAGAATTTCCAAGGGAATAGCCACTAAGTCAAAAATAGAATTAGGAAACTGTGTATTTGAAAAGTAAGATTCCATAAGAGGGTCCAGCATTTTTTAGCATTTCTGTCATTTCAGAGTAGAACACCAAATAGTTAACAGATATCTATCAGTCAAAAAAAAAAAAAAGCTACCCCACAGAAAAAGACAAAGTGAGGAAGTAAATCCATGTGGTGAAAGAGCATTAATTGTATTTCATAAATTTAAAATAAAAATGCCTGGTCATTTTTGCACACGTTGATCCAAAGTTTATTTTCCTCTGCAGTTTTCCAACATCAGCATTGTCGTAGGCATCATACACACAGGAACAAACCAAGGATAGATTTACTGCTGTCACCCTGCTATTAAAAATGTAGCTAAATCTAAATATGTGGAAAAGGCAGTACTTAGAGCTCTTCCCTAAAATTGGAAGATAAGATTTTTAGTAGGGTGGGTTTTTTTACTTAGCTGAAATTTCAATGAATAAATGAAAAGACTTAGTGGAAAGGGAATATCTCCATTCTTTTTTATTCCTCACTGTTAATTTTCTGATATATAGGTTATAACACGGCATTCATTAACAATTCATAGAGAATTACCATATTCAAGTAGAACAGCAAGTTCTTACTACCTACACAGGCAAAATACTGCACAACCTGACTTGCTGCCTTTGCGTATTGCCCGAGAGGGATCACACGCTGGAAAAGCATTTCATCACCTAACGGGAAAGGAATTACAACAGGTATCCATTAGAAACACTAAGGAGCCTGAAACACAAAACCATGTCATTAAATTTTTGCTTATCACTGACAATGGAAAGCTGTGCAGGAAAATTAAAGACTGGAGAAGATATGTGCTGAAGGCTGCCTTAGAATTAAAACACCCCAACGGGATGGTGTAGGATTGCCCCACTGCTTTGAACTTTTTGGTGCATTTCAGGGTGATGCAAATAAAAGACCTGAGTTGTCAGCTTTGTTTCAGATGGACTTGTACTGGAACTGCTGACAGCTCCTGAATGGAAGCAGAACTGCGGGGTATGCCTAGATGCACACAGAGCACATCATGGGGAGCCCAGCAGCAACAAAAACTAGGACAAATTAACAGAGAAAACTGATGAAGCACAAGGAGTTCAAGTCCCAGGAGACAAAAAAGCCCTCTAATGTAGATCAGAATTTCAGGGGGATGGGGGCAGGATGTTTTAAAGGAGGGAAAAAAAAAAACCCAAGAGAGAAAAAAGGTGTTGGTAAGGTTTGATTCCCCATATAGCAATGTCATAGTGTTTTCATTTTGTTCTTATTCACTACATCTTTTACAGATCACTAGAACAGAACCAGCTAAGCATTGCAGTAGCTTAATAACTCATTGTGTTACAGGTAGGGAAACAAAGGGACCTAAACTACTGAAAAAAACCCACCACAAACAAGTAAGGATCCACAGTGCCTATTGATTTAGCTCCTATATAATACATGAGCAGCTTTTTTGCAAAAGAGGTACATATTGTTATCTATAAACACCCCAAATCAGAGCATAAAAATTTGGCTTTGGTTACCTAATCAAATCCAAAAAAAGAGAATCTAAATCAAAGTTAAGCAATCTTTGCAAGTCAACTTGTATGAATGAACACATTGGCTGTGGTTTAAGCTTTTTAATCAATTTAACACACTTGAGAATTTTGACCATGCAGCTTAAATTTGTGGTACCCAAACACTGAGAACCTCTCAGTATTAATCACAGTGTTACAGAATAACTGTTAAGAAATATGCAGTGGTATAATGCATGCAAATTCTATTCTGAGATCCTGGTTCTGCTTTCAAGGTTTCTTATGAAAATTACTTCCTTAAATTTCTAAGTTAGAAATCATACTTCTTCAGATTTTAAACTGCCCAAATTTGGCATACAATAAACATAAATCAATTATGAGTATTTTTGAGCTGAGCAAAACAAAGATCTCAGTATGTGGATCGTGCTGCCTATGAGGCAGGTAAGGACAAATATCTGTGCTTCATCAGCATGAACTCCTCCTCCAGAGGCACACAGTACCACTCTCTCTGGTTCTGTCACATCAGTTGTCCCCACACACAAACGCAGGAAGCAAATGCAAACTGCACTTCTTCAAGGTCTGTAAGCTCAGCCTCCCACTTGTTGTACAGAACAGCTACACTGAAGAGCCTGTTATGCCAATGACTGTTTCCCTTACCAAAGATAAAAGGCCTAAATGCCAAAGGAGAGCAGCAGAAATAGGTTTTCAGCTTTCCAAGTTTCTATAAGAACAAATGTTAATTTAAGATCTTTGGCAAACACCAGGGTAGGAGGGTAATGAAGAAAGGTAAGAGATTGCATGGAAAGGAAGAATTATCCTATGGGGTTTGTGACCAGTTTACTGTAAATAATTAAAAAAATGAAAGCAAACAACTCCCTGAAGTGAGAGATTTAGCATGAGGGATGTTAATGATCCTGTCATGTGGAGAAGGCTATAGAAACAGCTAGCATTGCAGAGCAAAAGAGGACTGACTGGCCAAGCAACAGGAACTTGGGAAGAAAGCAGATGCGAGAGAAGGAAGGGGGAAGGTTAGGAAATGCAGGACAGCAAACCAGTATCACTCTGGGTATTGCTCAACCACACTGCTAGCCTGCTATGTGACAGCTGAAGGGCCAGAGCAAAACAAGTAGCAGTTGGAAAAGATGAGAGGATCAAAGAAACATCAGAAGCCAGCTCATCTTTTTTTTCTACTTCAGACTCAACGTCAGCAACTCTGCCTGCTCCTGTGGCAAGTGGAATATCACAATTTGGCATCCTTCATTAGGATTAATTAGTTCACTTGTTGACAGTATCAAAAGCGAGGTGAGGTGTTGGCTCAGTCGAGGACAGCACCATTTTCCTATTCCTTCAGTATCTTGCAGCTGAAGGCACACTCTCCAAGGAAAGCTTGGTCTGTCCCTGCCCATGTAACTGTCCTCTGTTCTCTGATCTGAGGTCAGGCTCTTGAATCAATCTTCCACCTTTCAGTACCATAGAATTATAGAATCATAGAATGATTAGCATGAACTGTCATTAAAAATAAGAAATAAGTTCTTTCTGCCCCCACCCCGATACTGCATGTGATCTCATTCAAACCATGAAAACAACAGCCTAAGGATTTTGCCCTGTTGTATCTCAGAGCTGGAAACCTTCTACCAGCAAGCAACTCCTAGAGCAGTTACCATGGTGACACTGCTAATAGATATTTAAAGGCAGCTCAGTCATAATCACATCTATTAGATATCAGGAGGCTTTAGTAAGAGACACAAAAGGCTTGAAACCAGGGAACCAGCCAGGCTTAGCAATGCTATAAGTGGACCAGAAATTTATGGCAATAGATCTGTTTATACCACCGTTTAGCTGGACACAAAGGACTCCTTCTGCTCAAATCTGAAATGGCACTGAAGCCCACAGAGTAAAATATTTTTAGTTATTTAAAAATTATTTCTGAAGGCCCCGTTTCAATAGTGGTAGCTCCATAAATCCTTTCAGAGAGCTCATTGTAAGAAGCACTATACAAAGCTACATTAGAGCCAGGGACTGCTGGAAATCCCCTGCCTGCTCACATCAGTAAGAGGGTGTCTTTCCAAGGAGGTTAGCAGCATCTGAGGAGAACTTTGCTCTCTGCACTGACCCCAGTGGCCTGTCACCTGGGAACCAATGAGCCCCATTCCCACAACACAGCCACAAACTCTGCTGGACAGGGAGATTGCCTCCCTATCTGGAGGGTTGGGTAGCCTAAGGAATACTGTCATACCACTTTTATATGTCATTAAGCAGTTAGGAAACTTGAATCTGGATAAAGATGAAGCTTACTGAGCTGGGGAGGTGTCTTTGGCAATAAAAACGTTAAATAAAGTAGTTCTTTTAGTTCTAGTCTGTAGCGTTCCACTCCACTGGAATGTAACGGAGAATCTGCAGAATCAGATCTCTAGATAGGAAGCCACTTCACCAAGTTGGCTAAGCCTGTGTCATAGTCATCAAACTGAGATTTCCTTTCTCTTTTTGCTGCATATTTCCATGACAACTTTCTTCCAGCATCACCTTCTTTATACTGGAAAGCTCTCTCAAAAGAGAACTTAGACTTCTATAGCAACAGCTAAAATCCCTGAGAGATGATGATGTCTGAAATTTTATGCAGATTTTTTTTAGACCATGAGCTACAAATGCATTTTGAATTCTATATGTGAAAACAGAAGTATGTGTAATATTATGGAAATTGTGAATAGGGGAAGGAGTAGCTTGCTGAAGTGGGACAAGCATGAAAAAACCACCTTACTTTCAAAGAGGATGTGCACTTTAAGATATAAAATGTTAAAGAGCAGACAGGATCAAACGATCATCTTGAAAACCCACATCCTGCTTCTCTCAGAGTTACAAAAGCGAGTCACAAGGAACACATCTGCTGATCCTAAAAGGAGATTTTTATTGAAATACCTCTCCTTGCAGTCCATCTTATACTGGACTAAAGAGAAAAAAATATTTAAAAAAAAAAATTAGTGAGTGAGGATTCCTTTTCAGTGTTAACTCCCATGTACCTGCTAACTAACTACAATCTAACCATTTTCTGTACTATAGCTCTTTGCTGTGGTAGCAACAGCATTTTCCAACATGGAATGTCTGGCTAACTCAGATGAAAAATAAAACCAACTGCACTCTCAAACAAATAAATGGATTAAACTCATGTAAGCCAAGGGAAGTACAGAAGTTAAAGCAACTTTCCTTCATTTAGGTATATTTCACAAAGCACTTATCCAATTTTCTTTCAAACTAAAATCTCTTTTAAAAAAAAACAAAAACAAAACAAACAACACATTCACAATCTGGATGGGAAGTAGGAAAGCATCAGATTTATATAGATGACTATAGAATCGAAATGTTAAGTGTTATTAAGTGTGGCTGCCAGAACCAGAGCTCAGCAGGCCCCAGCACGCTTCCTTGTGGCCACTGGAAAGCCCTGCTACATGAAAGGCAAGGTGGTGTGGCCAGCTGCAAAGCAGCCACACTTTTTCCTGCCTGCAGTATCACAGAAAGCTTTCCCTTTTTCTCATGAAAACATGCCCCCTTCCTCACTCCCCTAGCTCAGCAGTTCTGGTAAGGGAGAAAGGTGCAGGCAGGTAGGTATGAGTGATGAAGAGTGGGTTTAGTCTGATTATTATCGACTTCCACCTTCAGCCACTTCCTGTCCAGTTAGATAACTTCAGAAAAGACTCTGGGACTGGCAGTTTTACAAAATAAAGCAAAGCAATATGAAACCTTTCTCTTTTTAGCAATGCCAAAAATGACAGTCAAAGCCCATTCAAAACCTGAGAGCTGTATAACTAAGAGACATATGCAAAAACAGGATTTCACACACACAAAAAAAACCCCACAACCCAGGTTTATCCTGTCTGGAGAATACTGACATGTGGGAGAAAGACTGAGTCATCATAAAGGTCAAGTGAAACACAATTATTTATTATCCCCATGTGCTGCCCTCTGCCGAATCAAGTCACTAAGCATGTCTGAGCATTGCATCCATTGCAGGCTGTAGAAAAACTGATGGTAATCTGCACCTAATGTTTTCATCACACAGGAGATGTCCCCATGAGACATTAGAGACATGCCCCCATGAAGCAAAAATGTTTCATCTGGGACTAGATAAAGTTAAAAATAACCTAAGCTCTTACACTGGACTTCACAGCTCCAAGATGAAAGTCCAATTTTCAGGCATGGCATTCCAACAGTAAGAGCTTGGTGACTGAAGAGGATCAAATGCATTGGCTACATATGTCTGCGGTAACGATGGTTCACACTTTTATAAGGAAAAGAAACAGCCAAAAGCTTCATTTGAACACTTATTTATCAATGATGCGTTGAACTCTCAAATTCTCACTCCATGCCTTAATCCTTCATC
Organism: Heliornis fulica; assembly: GCA_013399135.1. Classification (NCBI taxonomy): domain Eukaryota; kingdom Metazoa; phylum Chordata; class Aves; order Gruiformes; family Heliornithidae; genus Heliornis; species Heliornis fulica. Next base: position 364,559 of record VXBZ01001748.1, on the reverse strand, counting down.
TGATTTCACTCACATGAAAAGTCTGTTCTGGCAGCTGATATTCAAATTCTCAAGTGCACATATTTGTTCACAGAACAGCATGAGTGGGAAAAGGAGAAAACTATTTTAATACCCAAGAAGTGGGAAATATATCAAACATTTATGTATAAATATTAGTAATTTATATAACTATATTTACAAAATATTTATTTATAAAGCTATTTTGTTTACAAACAAATAATAACCCAGCATGTACTCCAAAAGATGGGAGCTGAGAAAAAGTAGAAGTATTCCAGCTGCACAAGTAACCTCACAGTGCTCAGGATCCAAATCCAACATTTATTAATATTTTTTCCCCCTCTATACCTTTGGAAAATAGGCTTTGCAGTGTGACTTCAAGATCAGCCCAACTAGGTTATTTTGGATCCAGGAGAAGATTGAAATCTAAAGTTCAGTGCTCCTTAGGGAGATCATCCTGCCAGAAGCCTTCTCTACCTTGTAAAGATACTGGTTTAGCAGAATTTAGCAGCACACTTTTCAATGGTCTCTGACCTTAAAACAAGAAAGAAAACCAACAAACAAACGAAAGGAGTTAAAGAGTGGAGAGGGAAGGGGCAGGCGGATCCCACTGGTGTAGCCAGTAGAGGGCACTGGAATTTAAGAGGAAAGTTGCTGAAAACGAACTTTGTATAATAAAATATTTGAAGAGGTAAAACCATAGAATTAAAATATTTGAACCTATGTATCCAGTCCTAAACTAAGACATTATCAAGACAAATTGCAAACGATAACAAAAAAAAAGAAGAAAACCTCTTACTTCACTGAAGCATAACTCTTTTGAGATCCCATATCAAGATTTTATACTTCAAGCATTGTTTAAAAAGAACTATTAAATCTCTTAAATAATTTTCTATTATTGAAATACACCACAGAGAAGCATCCCATTGAAGCCATCTCAGATAATTTTCAGGGGTTTCAAAAAACCTATGGGTAACTTTTAGAATGAAAATAGAAAAATACCATTAAAGAAGTCAAGAAAGCTATTTTGAAGGCATACTTATCGTCACTTGTGCCAAGCCGAACAGCAAACCGGTTCTAGTCCACAAGAACAAACCAGACTAAGCCAAAGGCAACACGAGGAACACAGAGATTCTTCAATGCTCGCAGCGCCCCGTTCACCGAGCGTTCAAAGCAACATTTCTCCCTCATTACCAAACACAACAGGCTCCCAAGAGACAAAGTTTCTACATGATCTGGCACGAGCTAAGCTTGCATTTTGTGACAGAAAGACAGGTTTTAATTATTCTCTAAGCCCTTTGGAGCTATACAGGTCCTGAAGTAAAATTGATGCTGCACGCCTGAGGCGGGCCGGGTTTCCTCCAAAAGGCTACAGGGGACGGCCTGATATTCCAGGGTGGTTGGGTTTTTTATTCTTCACCTAGCCTGTGGAAAACATGGATGAGCCGAGATACCTCTTCTGAGCTCAGGGTGCCACGAAGCTCTTCAGCTCTCGCCTCACGACGACGCGTCGGGGCTGTTGGGGCAAAGCGCGGGCAGTCCCGGGCTCCAGCCTCCCCACACGCACAGCGCCTCAGGCGCGGCGCGGCGCCGAACCTCCCCTCCGCAGGGCAAGTGCTTCGGCAGGAGTTGGTCTCTGCACCGGCACCCGGGCTCAGCGCCCACCACGGTTACCACCAGGATCCGCTATCCTCACCGGAGGACAGCCGTCGTCCCGGTCGGTGGAGGGATGGCGAGGGGAGAGGACCTGTTGCCCCCCGCCACCCCCGAAGTCAATTAGGGGGAGATGGTGAGGAGATGGTGAGGGGACGGCGGGTGGACGGCGCGACGACCCAGAGCTTCCCGCCTCCTCCCCGCACCTCAGCCAGGGCAGAGGGACTCGGTCCCGCACTGCGGCACCTCAGCCTTCCCCACGCCTGCGGCTGCCCCAGACGAGGCCGCCAGCCTGCCCCAGCCNATCCCGTGAGGCGCCGCGCAACACCCCCCTCACCCCGAACGCACCGCGGAGCCTGCCGGGAATTGTAGTTCTCCTTGAGGCAACACCCGGGCGGAGCGCGACCGGCGCCTCCAGCCAGCGGAACTACAGTTCCCGTCAGCCCCCGCGCACCGCCACGGCTCCCGGGAGCCGCGTTACCGGCGCCTCCAGCAGGCCGGGATATCGTATCGAGCCGGCGGCGGGTGTCCTAGGCCGGTCATGGCGGCAGTGCCGCCGTCCTCCGTTCCAGATGGCCCGGAGGTTCCTCCGCCGCCGCTGCAGTACAGCCTGCTGCTGCAGCACCTGGTGGGCGAGCAGCGGCGGCCCCGCGCCTGGGACCCTGCCGCACTCGGCGGCATCCCCAGCCCGCCCAAGAGCGAGGAGCAGAAGATGGTGGAGCGGGCCATGGAGAGCTGCACCTTCAAGGCGGCGCTGGCCTGCGTGGGAGGTGTGCTGGAAGCGACTGAGGGAGCCGGAGCGGGTTGGAGGGACGTAGGGGAGTGATGGTCGGGACAGACAGCTGTGGAGCGTCCCGTGGCGTCGGGAAAGGGGCAGATAGAGAAGAGGCTGCAGCACAGGGACCCTCGTATTTAGTTTTTCTCCCTCTGAGCCTCCTCAGGTGTCTGTCACAGGTCCCACAGAGGGATCTGTCTGTCTGTCTGCTTTCCTTGCAAAGGAAGAGGCACTCGCAGCCCTTCTCAGCACAGCCCTGGCTGTCAGCAAGGAGGGGGTCAGCAGCAGTACCCTTAGAACCCAGAGGCAGGCCGTGGGTGCTCTTGCACTGCCCCTTTCACGCTGCAGCAGTGACAGACAGTGAGAGCGGAGGTGTTCTGGTGCACGTGGGAAAGTGCTGCTCAAATCCTGACACTTCTTACTGTTTTGTGTTTTACAGGTTTTGTTCTAGGAGGGGCATTTGGTGTCTTCACAGCTGGCATTGACACCAATGTTGGGTTTGATCCCAAGGACCCATATCGCACGCCGACTGCAAAAGAGGTCCTCAAAGATATGGGGCAGCGAGGCATGTCCTATGCCAAGAACTTCGCCATCGTGGGTGCCATGTTCTCTTGCACTGAATGTGTAGTAGAATCTGTGAGTAGTAACATCTTAAGAAATGTTTTCTTGTACATTTAATTATCACTTTTACTAGGTCCAAATAAGTATGTATATTGTCTTTATCTTAGGGCAGGGGTGTAGGTGAGTTTGTTCTGTTTCTTGGCCTCAAAGCTTGTCAGCTTTGAGACTTGTCTTCAGAACTGCTGTTCTCTGACAGAATGAGCAGAAGAACATGCAGTGGCAAAGTACTTTTGAGTTCAAGTCCTGATTGTGTGTGCAAGTATAGGCATTATTTTTTAAACCCCTAGCTACAAGTACTTGTTACTTTAGAACATCAAACCGCAAGTTGCAGCATTGTAATTTGAGCCTCTAAAAGTTCCATATGCTGAAAAGGGGTGCTTTAATGAAAGTTCGTTAGTAACAGACCTATTAATCTTGCCCCTAGAGCAAGAAATTACCTTGTGCAGCTCAGTGGTATTTATCATCCATTTTCTTGAATAGGAAAATCAGCCTGTTGGGAATTTGAGTGCTGCCTTTTAAACAATTATTTCCTAACTCATCTAGAAGAAAAGTGCATCTGTTTGCACAGTGAGGCGGAACAAAGAGATCTCTGCAGTGGTGACAAATTAGCATGCTCTGACTATGGAAACAGTACATCTTTGTCAGCAGGGTGCTGTGGCGCTCACCTGTGCTGAGGACCAACCTCTGTGCTGCATTCATGGAGTCATAGTGCCTTTAAAGTCCCTGAGTTAGTGCCTAGTGATGTGTTCTGGGAGCTGGATTGGCTCACCTGAGGTTCAATGCTGTAGCACTGCATTGCACCATATGGATCTGCCTTACCTCTCCCAGTGACCTATTCCTTCCTCTTCTCCTGGCCCTGCACATATTGTGTTTGAGAGTGCAGGGAGCCATCTGCTGAGAACAGAGGGGAAAAACATCCTCAGCTGAGAAAGGGCTGGAAGGTCATTCAATCTTCCTTGGTGTTCGTACAGATACCAAGTCTGTATTCCGTACTTACTTATTAACTCTAATTTCTGATTCCACAGTATCGTGGAAAGTCAGACTGGAAGAACAGCGTCATCAGTGGCTGCATCACAGGAGGAGCAATCGGTTTCAGAGGTTGGTAGTGCCTGCTATGAGCTGTTTCTGTGATAAGACTCAAATTTGGTTAGGCAGCATGCGGTGTTTTTAATGGAATGTGCACCACAAATCTCTTTGCATGAAGTTATGGTGATGTCAACATGAGAGTGTACTCCAGACTGGCAGAACTGTGCTTTCTAACGCTTTTCTGTCATCTTGAAAGATATCTGTGTTTCAGGAAGGCTTGGACATGCAGGACAGTAAGACTGGAGGAAAATCAACAGCACTGACTTGAAAGAAAAAAATCAGGAAACAGTGTTAGCTGTCCCTACTCTTCTGTGGTGTCATGGCGATAGAGCCAAATATAAATAGCAATTTTTTGAAGCTACAGTTCTTTCACTAACAGAACTTTACTTATAAATACTATTTCACTGTCAGAAACTGTTAACTTGCACAGTGTATAAAAAAACTTCTTTCTCATGTATCAATTCAAACAGACAATTCTATGTGGCTGTAAAAGAGCACTGGGATTTTAATCTAGCAGGCAGTAGTGGGAACTTTGGGAAGCCTTGAGCACCAGCATCTGGAGAAAAGCCTCAAGTAGGAGCAGAGACAATCTCTGCTCATCAGAAACACCAAATTTCTCTTACTTCTCCTTAAGATAAAAAAAAAGCTGTCCACAGAATGTGAAAGAAAATGAGTGCTCTTGAAAGTGCTTCTAATTGAGCTTGTTAAGTTGTATCTGTCCTGCCTTAATCCTTTTAGACGTTTTCAGAGGTTTAAAAGCTGCTCTTCCTATCTCTCCCTAGTCCAACAGCAAAGCCACTTGCAGTGCTCAGATCAGAGTGCACTGAAATCAGCAATGGCCATGGGTGTTTGATCTTTCATCCCTTGGGGAAGACTCAGCGATGCGGCGCCCAGTGCGTGTCATGCTGTGAGCACTTGTAAGTCCAGTGTGAGCCAGGTTCCCTCCGGGCAGTGGCAGGGCTAGTGTGATCCTGGCAGCGGAGCACCACGTTCCTGCAGGTCTAAGCTTTTTAAGCCAGCACAGTGTAAGCTAGTTATCAGGAGGAAAAATATCTTTCCTACTTTGTCTCATTCTTTCCCACCATTTTTTTGCATTGCAGCTGGTTTGAAGGCAGGGGTTATCGGCTGTGGTGGATTTGCTGCTTTCTCCGCTGCGATTGATTACTATCTACGGTAACAGCGGGATCCACTGGGAGCAAGTTTCCCTTTTGTTCCAGTGCTGATGCTGTGCATCAGGCAGAAGAACCATCAGGCTTACCTTTCCACTGCCCTGATCAGTGCAAGCTGGATGGTGTTGGCCACTTCTCCTGAATGACTAACAATAATCTGGCTCTGAGCCCTGGCGCGCTGCTTGCGGGAGTATGTGAGGATGGAGCCAGGCGCAGCGAGCAGTATCTCCAGGACGGATCAGCTGACTGTCAGTTTCCAAGAAACAAGCCTGGACTCTGAGCTTTTTCGATCCTTTGGGTCTGATTTTGATTAAGTCTGTTGCTAGCATCAAAAGAGGCAGGAGGATAATCTTCAGAAAGAAATGCAGTGATTGAGGTTACTGTGTATTCGAACGTGTTTTAACAGTTGTCAGTTTGCAGCTTGCTACTCTGTTGGGGAGAGGTAAGATCCTGTGGAGAAATAGTTTGTTCCAGGCTTTTCTTAAAATACCAGCTGAAGACAAACCACCATCTGTACAACTTGTCTTATTTCAAGTACAGAGATGAGAGCCAGATTTCTTTACCATGTCTTAAAGAGAAAAGCAAAAAGGAATCCTTAGCGTTGGAACCGTGTGGTTACTGGCAGATGAACAAAACCGTTTAAGGGGGGAAAAAAAAAAGGTTGTTGCAGAAGTATAATTCTCTGTAGCCACTTGGCTAGCCTGATTTAACCTTGCTCTGGGAGTACAGATAATCTTGCTACTGCTTTGTAACTGCCACAGGCTCACACCATTAGTTCTAGAAGTGTGATGGTGAGACTAGAAAGCAGAGTAAGAATAAACTACTGTTAGATAACAGGGCATTCGCTTAGCTCACAGTCTTTCCCATCATGTCCCTGTACCACCTACGAGTGCCTGTGTTGCACTGGGGAAAGTGAAGTGTTGTTTCTGCACAACACTGGTACTGAACTCAAAACATCTTTTCACTAGCTGGAATTACTGCTCCCTCATTTGCATTCATATTAGCCCTCTTGCTCTTCCAACCAAGGTCTGTTCTCACACCTTAGGGGTTAATTGTAGTTTAGAATGATTTTAACCTTCCTTGGGCTGCTCCGCAAGGGCCAACACCCACCCTCATCTTTCTGAGGAGGTGGAATTTCAGATTCCCACACCTAATGGGGGTTCTCCCACCCACTTCCCCTTCTTTGCATCTACAGTTTGACACCCCAGAACAGGGACAGCACTTGCTTACCTGGAAGAGCAATACCAGCAGGGTGGTTTAGCCGATAGCGGTCAGTTTGGAGGCACATTGTCTCCCATTCCCACATGGAAAGAAGTGGGGAGATGGCATCATGTGATCTATCAGATGAGGTTTCCAGATTGCCTGATGTCCTTTGCTGTGCCTGTTCAGTATCCTCAGGCCAGAAGCTGTGCGAGTCAGCTGAATTTTAAGCTTGAGTCATTTTGGGCTGATTAAACAGGCTGGCTCCAGACAGTCCAGTTTTGGGGTTTTTTTTTCCCTTTCAGAATGTACTGAAATGCAAGGATGTAGCCCAAACCATAAGATTTCTCTAAAAGATTGCCTGGCACAATGCCTATGCTTATACCACTAGCTTGAAGTGCAACTAGCAAGATTTCCACGACAGAAAAGGAAGAAGCTGAACTGCCAAGGTGATCAGTTAGTGCAAACAGCAACACCACAGGGCTCCTTTTGTGCAAATCTTGGGGCTTTGCATTTTTATTAACATTTTTTTTTCTCCTCACATGGTTTACAGCCATTTAAATTTTATATTCTACAGAAATTGAAACAGAACACAAACAAAAATATATCCTTAACAACTTCTGAAAGTCAAATATTAATTAACAGTTCTATTCTACCTGTAGCTGCTAGAGTCCACCCCCCTCTTTTCCTTCCTGGAGGGACAAGCAGAAGCCAGTCACAGGGACGGCCACAGCCTGTTGTGCCGGGGCTGTGTGGACCGGGCCTCCAGCCACCATCGTGCAGGGGGGGATTTGGCTGTACAGAGTCTCCATCTGGAATGACAGTATCATGGACAGAGACTTGGACACATGTAACAAATCAGACGCACACAGGGATCCATTGTGCAGTCAGATCTAAAACTCGGCCTCCTTCCTGGGTCCAGGGCCAAGACAGACGCCTGGTTATTTTTCTGCAATGCTGTTTCCCTTCTGTTGAGCTGGTAGTCAGGAGGAGCAGGGTCTGGAGTGTGAGCCCTTTGGAGGGGGACAGAGACCTCCCCTCCTTTAGTCGCTTTGCTGGTGCGAGGCCGGCAGTTGCCGCCTTCCCCGGGGAGGTGGGCTGAGGACATACCTGGTGGCAGGTGGCCGGGCTCTGCCTGGAACAGTCCGTTAGTCAGGGGGTAAAGGCAACACCGCTGGTAGCAGGGATACGCTTGGTCACTTCTCATCCATCTCCATTTGGCACAGGAGAGCACGGGGCCAACACAATCAGGGAGGGGGGGCTTTTCCCACGAGAACATGGATTCGGCTCACAGAGCGAAAGGTTTTGTGTCCCGACAGGTACCAGCACCTACCTGTGAGTGTGGGGGACATACTGGGAGCCAGGCACTCGGGCGGCCGGAGCGGAGCCTGGCAGCAAGGACAGGCAGGCAGCTGTCCTGCCGTGGGACATGGTGTGACAACGCCAGCCATCAGCCTGGGGCTCAAGGACTGGAGCCACTAATTAAAACAGACCTGAACTGGCCAGGCACAGCTAACCCAGCAGCAACTGCTTTGGGAGAAAGAGAAAATAAAAACACTTCTGCCTTCAGCAGTGAGGGCCATGAAGGCTTTCCTCCTCCTGTCCCTCTGTGCTGGTTTCCAGCCTGGGTGACTGTCCCTCTGCCACACAGAGCACTTGCCTGGGTGGCACCGAGGCAGGGCCATGTGCTGCCATTTGCCCGGTGCCTGGGACAGCAGGGAAGGCCAAGGAGGAAAACAAAATCCTCCCCATTCTGGTGGCCATAGGCAGAATGCTGGTGCCCCAGCCCCAGCAGGCTCTGCCCCAGGGCATGGCAATCCTGGCAGTGCCAGGCTGGAAAGGGGGATGCATGCCTGGCTCCGGCACAGACACTGGCATATGGATATAGCAGGGACCCTGTTCCCCAACCTGCCAAGTCTTCTTGGGGGGATTGTGGGATCCACGTGCCCTGGTAAGACCCCACTGGTGGCAGAGCACAGACCTAGGGTCAGCCTGTGGCAGAGGAAGCAGACCTGCCCAGTTGGCTGCCCCTCAAACCTGCCATGGATCAAGACCAGCACAGCACCTCTCGCTCCAGCCTTGTGTGATGGGTTACCCCAAAACGCTACTCGGAGGTGAGAAACAGCGAGGGAAGTAACCACCACGCTACACACACACAGGCAAAGCACAGGATAAGGGCTGTAGAGGGGACTGGCCTGAAAGCACCCAGAAGAGATGCCGTGAGGAAGAAGCGGCAGCCTCCTCCTCCTCCATCGTGGTCGCAGGTTTGCTGGGGCCAGAGCAGGATCCAGGCACAGGGTCCAACGTTTGCACAGGCAGCAAGCCAAAGCAGAGCTGGTGGTCACCGGGGAGGGAAGCCCACAGGCTCCCGGCCTCTGAAGCGAGACGGTGCTGCACATGCAGGCGTGGGGCGAGGGAGCCGGGCAGCGAAACAGGCACTCGTGGGATGCTGCAGCCTTCGAGCTGAGGGAGACGACGGGGGCCTGGTAGGAGTGAGCGGGCAGAAAGGAGTCCAGGAGAAAACTAGCCAAGGGGGAAGCCTGTGTCCACAGCCCTTGTCAGTCACTACCTCTTCCGTTGAACAAATATACATAAAAACAATTCTTGAGCACAAGAAGGGACATAAGACACAACTACTTTACAGAGAGGCACGGCGCCTGGGGTGGGACCGGGCCACTGGTAGGCGATTGTACAGGAGCTGCAGGCGGCACCGTCCTGGGTCCGGGCCGATCTCCCTGGGGGGCTGCAATCCAGTCCGTGACCCCAGCAGGGTGCTGGGAGTGTTTGCAGCTGGTGCCTTCTCCCTGCAGGCTACACGTCCGTGGAAAAGTAAAGTGTGTTGCGTTTCAGCTCGGTGAAGGAGATGGGAGGATGTTGCAGGTAGTAGAGAAGGACCTGGACCTGCAGTGAGCAAAGGAAGGGGTGTTTGTTAGGCCAGAAAGGGGCAGAGCTGCCTCTTCCCAGCTTGTCCCTGCACTGTCACATCCAGCAAAGACTGACAAATCTACCCAGACAGGCAGGTAAATCCCTCTGCTCCTCACCCCAGGGGTACTGGTGCAGGCTGTGGCCCCACAGCTCTTACCTGAGCCATGACATCGTGGGACCAGATGTCGGAAGCCAGGGTGAGGTGTCCCTTGCTCTCCCCCTCCGAGGGTCTCAGCAGTGTTGGCCCAAAGACTGTGGCCAGGTTGTGGAGAGACATTTTGTTGATGGGCTCCTTTTCAGCTACCCTGCAGCGTATGGGGGAGAAGAGAGAGATAGCATGAGCCCCTAATTCTCTTCTCCCAGAGCAAGGCAGCCACGGCGTGATGGCAGGGGAAAGTGCTGATCTCCCTTCTCCCAGCAAGACACTTCTGCTTTGCCATTGCCCTTCACAGTCCTCGGCAAACCCAGGTGCAGGGCAGGGAGCTCTCTGCCCCTTTCACGGCCTCTGCCGGCGCTGCCGGGGCTGGCCGGGAGCCCTGGGTGTGATGTGGCAGCGACCAAGCCCTTGCTTGCTTATGTGCTGCAGAGTCTCCACCCTCCCCGAGCCCTGGCAGAGTATGGGGAGCTCCACACCAGCCCTGACCCCACTCCCCAGGGCTCCTTACTCCTCCGACCCCACAGGACCCCAGCCAGAAGGAACCAGGGCCACAACATTGCCATGTTAGGAGGCGGCTGTGCTCCCCGGCACAGGCTGCGCGGTTGAGCCCTGGCCAGGGGAGCAGATGTGGGAACTGGCTGTGCCCAGTTCTCAGGATGGAAACGGATTTTTCCTTCCCCACCCCCAAGCATCAATCACTTTTTCTGTTTGGTTTTAGCCAAAACCAGAGAAAAGAAGAAGAAGGAGCAGGAAAAAAATAAGCTTCATGTTGCAAGTAATATGAGCCATGAGCCTCAGTCCCAAACTCATGGCCAGCTCTGGCCACGCTCTGCATGCTGTGCTATCACCGTGCCACAGCCCTGTGCTCTCCATGGGTTCCAGGGTCCCAGCAAACCCCAGAACTGCCTGGCAAACCACACCTTGCTCTGCTCTCCCCAGGACAAGCGACACGAGGAGTCACCTGCAGCTTTGGGACATATCTGCAGAGCTGACAATCTCTGGCTCTCGGCCACCCACTGCAGGCAAGTTTCAGGGATTAATGCACTTTGTTTTGCAGGGGCTACTGCTGGACTGGTGGGAAAGGATGCAGCACTCGGTTTTCCCGCTAAAGAGGAGCATGGCACAGGTCCCATCTGATTCCCTGCCCTGCACCAATGCCAGCTGCTTGCCAGGGAGAGCTCATCCAACCAGCTGCACACCAGCTGTGGCAGCCAAGAGCTGCACCTCGCTGGAGGACATGTGCTTCCTGCAGAGCTGACCCATGTCAACAGCCACGTGCTGCACAGTCCCTGCCGGCACTGTGGTCAGTGGCCCTGTGGGCTGCTCTGTGGGGCAGAATGACTCCAGGATCCCCACAGCGAGGAGCCATGGGAGGCCAACACCAACATCAGCCAAAGGGACTCATGGCATGTTGGGTCCCTGCCTGACAGGCTGCACTAGGACCCTGGCAAACGTGTCAGGAGCCTAGGGACAGGGCAGGTGGGACACATCTCGGGCTGTACCCTCCCAGAGGGGCAGGGAGGGGAAGCAGAGGCATGCTGCTGCCTGCCCAACACTGAAATGCTGTTGCTGGCCCCGGCTGCCACTCGCAGTCCTGCTCTGCACCAGCACAGCACCATCTGTTTCCAGTTTGTGATCAGCCCGCGGCCGTGGAGGCAGCACAGGAATCAGATGATGGCTCCAGCTCTGCTCACGTCCCATCCCCACGGCAAAGCAGCAAGGCAGACCTGTCCTGTACCTCTTGCCTGCACCACGCAGCCCCTAGGAGACACAAGCCAAGCAATTACCTTTTCAAGTGCTCCAGCAGGAAGAGGAAGGTGATGAGGTTGGGGTCAGGCAGCGAGCGGAGAAGGTGCATCATACAGTTCTCCTTGGCAGCAGGATCTGAGAGGGCTGGAGACAGGGAGGGAAAGGGCTCAGGACAGGGACTGGTGACACCTTGTGCAGTAGTGGACCCACCACAGCCACATGTCTCCCAACAGCCAGCGCATGAGCGGCCGGCCCTGCCCCGCAGAGCTCTGCCTGCGCCCCGGGGAGCAGCACCACGAGCCCCAGGCTGGCAAGGACAGCCAGGACTGAGCTGGGAAGGAGGAGCCCTGTGAGTCTCCCATCCCAGAGCAGGCAATGGCAGAGCCATGCCTGGGCACCGACCCCTTTCCCATCCCCAAGCCCTTACCGATCCCCTCCATGAAGGCGGGGTAGAGTCTGTCAGTGAGGAGGGGCTCTGGCAGCTCGCGGAAGTACAGCTTCAGAGTGCCGGCGATGGCATTGATGTCCATGTCACTCAGCATGACCAGGATGTCCTTGTTATCTGTCCAGAGAGCACCCACATGTGATGCCTCCTGTGACCCCTTTCCCCTTGGCCTCAACCCCTGCCATCACCCCAGCTATCTGGGCAGGCTGCTGGCCAGAGCGCAGGGACAGCACCGCTGGCTCCACAGCTCCCTTTAGCCAGGCTGGGGCTGGGAGAAGCCCAGTGGTTCCTGCCTGGCTGGGCAACGGGACATGGAACAACTTGCAAACCCATTTGACACATTGCCCCTACTCAGTGTGTCCCAGGAACCAGCCAGGCAAGGAGGCAGCTCTCAGTGCACAAGCAAGGCTGGGACCTCTGCGTGGTCGTTTTCCCAGCTACGCCCCACCTCCTCCTCCTCCCCCCCAGCCCCTTCCTGTCTACACCATTACATTCTGCACACATGCAATAACCAGACCCTGGGCTTGCAGAGCAGGGGATGAGGGGCAGGGGTTGAGGAGATCTCATTCATCCTCCCAGGAAAATGTGATGTGAAGGGCAGCTGTCCTCCAGGTCACTCACTTGCATCGAAGACAGCTTTCAGTGCCTGGATGTCGGTGGCGACACCAGAGATCCTGTAGATGCCCACCTCTTCGATGCCCCTCTTCTCCACCTCCTCGATGCACTGGCGCACGATGTAAGGCACCTTGGAGCGCTCGCGCCTGGCTCGGAAAGCAGAGGATGAGCCCACCGTGGTAAACCCAACCCACCAAACCCTGGGCCAGGGGCAGGATGGCCATGCTGGGTGGGAGGGATGGGGCTGGCAAAGGGGCAAGTCCCCAGCAAAGAGCAAGGTGGGAGCAAGGGGCCATGCTGGGAGGATGGCACAGGTCCCCTGAGGCTCCCAACCCCACACTAGGGACTGGAGCCTCCCTAGTCCTGCACCTACTTTGTCACGACGCTGATTTTGACCCCGAAGACGCCAGTCTGCTTTTTGGATGGAGTCCTCTTCAGGCTCATGTCCCTGCTCGTGAACTTCATGGAGAACTCCACTTTGATCTGTGGGAGACAAGGGGTGAGTCCCAGCAGCCCAGCTCCTGGGGAAGGGGCTGCAATCCAAGCGAGGGGCTTTGGGTCCCCACTGCCCCGCTTACCCCGTTCATCTCAATCACATCCATGTGCCAGTTCTTTGTCTGCACGGCCTGCGGGTCCAGCTGCAGGGAGAGACGGTGCGTGAGCTCCATGGGGACACAGCCCCATGCCAGCCCCGCTGCTGCCCCAGCCCAGTGGCCCCCAAAGCCCCCAACCCTCAGACAGTGGGGAGATAGGACATGCTCTTCCCTGGCAATGTGCTGCCCACAGCAAGAGGATGGAGAGGGAAAGTTCTGGCTGTGCCCTAAAGCTGGTGGGCTCAGGGACCCTCCCCACCCCGAGCTCCCACGAGGCAACGCTTTAACCCACACATGAGCAGCAAGAAATTTCCAAGAAATCAGGACTATTTCTGGCAGCAGAGTGATGAAACAGAACTAGGGCAGCATTCTCCATGCAGAAAAACAACGTCTCCCCATAGCCAAAAGCTATTTATAACCCCTGGGAATGATGGGCTCTGCTATTTCTGGCTCTGGGGCTAGCGGGGGACTCGGTGGTGCTGCCCCGGTGCCCAGCTGCTGTGGCGAGGTGCTGGCGTTCACAGGGCCCTGGCACATGCCGTGGTGGGCACCAGGCCAGATGGTGGCTGGGCAGAGGTGGGTGCAGTCATCTTTCGAGCCGTTCCAGTCCCCAGCTGGTGGCATCGATCTGGCCCCATCGATCCCTGTAATGCACAGGGCGGGCAGCACGGCAGAGCCCGGCACTAATGTCCCCTCAGGGAAGGGGATGGGACGCCGGAGCTGGCAGGGGTTGGTGGGGGCTCCCAGGGCCACGTGCACACAGCTGCCAGGGGAGGCTCGCGCCAAGCACGCGGGGTCACTCCTCAAGGACGCGGGAATTTCCTACGGCTGCTGGCTCGGGAGGTGCTCTGGGCAAGTGCAAAGATGTCCAGAGCTGCTGCTCCAGCCACAGAGCTGCTGCTCCCCTGGCCCAGCTTCTGGCTGCCATGAAACCACCAAGTGTTACGATGGAGGAGGACCCTAGGGTCCTTCATGTCACCTCCTGCACGACAAGACCTCGCGGTCCTGTGAGCCGGCTGCCCTGGCTCTTGGCACAGACCTAGCGCCATGGTGGCATCCCATGCCCAGCCCCATGGCATGGTCAGCCTGAGCAGCATCTTGGGGGCTGGGGAGCTTTGGGAAACATGGCAGCCTCCAGCCCAGTAACAGCTCCTGATGTGGAGCCCACCCCGGTACCCCAGCACCAGCACACGGGAGAGCTCAGCAGTCACCGCACTTTCCGTTCCTCACCAGTCTCATGGCTGCTGGGAACAGCAGCGGAGGAGAGCAGGAGGAGGAAGAGAAGAAGGAGGAAGGCTGCAGTTAGTCTGTTTGGATGCCAGGATTGCAAGGATGCAACCAGACTGCCACCAACCCCAGCCCTGCTGTTCCAAGCCCCCACATTCCACCCTGCCCAGCACCAGGTCACTGAGCGGTGCTGCCATTCACCCACCACAGCCACCACCAACCCAACACCGCCTGTCCCAAAGGGCTTTCACCCATTTCACCCATTTCCCACACAGCCAGGTCCTGCTCGCAGCAGCATCCAACCCCACGAGCCCCAGGCAGCAGCAGCAAAGCCCCTTCAACCCCTGGCTGGTCAGGAGCCACGAGCCTCCCTGCTCTGCACCACGAGTTTAACATCGACCGTCGCATACACCTTCCCTGTCCCTCAGGTCCCCCTGGCCCCGATGGCCTTGGCAGCTCACATCTGGAAAGGCTTTAGCAGGACTCTGAAGAAAGCTTTAATAAAAGCCAGGTTGGCTGTGACCAGTGCTGCAGACCTTGCCCTGATCATAGAATCACAGAATGATTAGGGTTAGAAGCGACTCCCAGAGGTCATCTAGTCCAACCCCCCTGCAAGAAGCAGGGACACCCCCAACTAGATCAGGTTGCTCAGGGCCTCATCCAACCTGGCCTTGAACTTCTCCAGGGATGGGGCATCCACCACCTCCCTGGGCAACCTGCTGATCACACTGCCTCCCGTGGCTGCTTGCCCCTAGTCGGGCAGAAACATCCCCATCCAGCTCCCCGCTGCCACGGCCCCGGATTTGGACGAGTTCAACTGGCACCGCTGGCCTGAGCTCTCCTGCAGCTGGGGCAGGTTCCCCTTCACTCACAGGGCACCAGGCTGTGGCCTGGCCCTGGTGCTCCTCCAGCCCTGCACACTGGCACTCCATGCACCGCCACGCTGCCCGCTCCCTGCGGAAAGCAAAGCTGTGGCTGATGCTTCGTCTCCAGGCGAGGGAGGACGGATGGGAGCATCCACCCACAGCGCAGGAGACAGTGCCCGCCCACACGGTGCTGGCAAACACCCCGTCTCAGCTTCCACCACCGTCTCCTTCCCCACCAAATGGAGCCTCTTCTCTCCAGCACAATGCAGGGACATCCCAGGCTGGTGAGGAACTGGCAGTGCTCTGCAGGATGGCACAAGTGACACGTTGCCATCCCCGTTGTCAGCTCCTCCTAGTCTCAGGGGACTCAGCAGCAGCGTGGCTTCCACGCCCTGGCCAGTGTCTGCCACGGTGCCGCTCTCATCCACAGCAAAGTGAAGCACCCCCTGGTCCTGGCTGCAGGGATGTGCCATCATCCTGTTTTTCCAAATTATCCAAAGGTTTTTGCTTGTTGGATAAAGCCTCCAGTTACCAAGGGAAAGGCAGCAGCGTGGCAGGTGATGAGCATCCCAGCAGCCCTGCAGAGCTTCACAGATCCTGGAAAGGCTCTGCTGGGAGAGGGATCCGCCAGTCCCACTGGTGCTTGCCCCCAGTCCCACTGGTGCTTGCCCCCCACAGCCCCTAACCCGCTGCTCATCTCATGCACGGGGTGACTGGACTCGAGGGGGATGAGGCCAGGTCCTGGGATTTTGTCCTCACGACACCGCCGGGCCATGCACTGTGGATACAGCTCCTGTGTGGACAGCGGCAGCCAGGACAGACCCAGGCAGCACCACATCCCTGGGGCTCACAGGTGTGGAGCTGGGATAGCTCCAAACCTTTGTGGCAGCTTTTATGAGTGCTGGGATGCTGTGGCAGGGCAGGGGCTGCTGGGTTGGGCACATCCCTTTCTTGTGCCTCACGCTCATGAGGTCACCCAGGCATCAGCCTGGGGTGAAGCCATCGGGAGCACAGTGGTGACTCAGCCGGTGAAGCCATCTCCACCATGGCCCTGGGAGAGGGATCCCAGGGAAGCTGCTACCACCACGGTCGCTTCCAGTCAATGCAGTACCCCCAGACACCCCAGCCTGGCCTCCTGCACTGCCCTGGCTCGAGCAAGCAGATGTCCCCTCCACAGCTCCATGCCAGCAGCTTCCTTCCCAGGGAACAGGCAGTCCCAGAGCTGCTCCATGCCATGGGGGCTGAGCAGCCCCAGCACCAACAAACCCTGCCAGCAGCAAAGCACAGCCCCAGAAAAAGCAGCGGTTCCCGGCCCCATCCGAGAGTGGCTGGAGAAGCAGCACGCACCCACAGCACGCCAGGGCTCTGCACAGACCTTCTGGGGCCGGATCCTGCCCCTGCAGCCCCCACCACCGCTCCTGGTCTGCAGCAGCCGCGGCGGGGATGCTTGGAAACAAAACTCCCTCATGTTTTGACCCAGCAACAGCCAGCGGCAGCTGCCGGGCAGCCTCCCCACACAGCCCTGGAAGCCCCTTAATCCCCTCTGCGGGAGCAGCGGCGGTGGCACAGAATTGAGGTTAATGCCGCTGCGTCACAGACTGCCGCGCCGGCAAGCCCAGCACCGAGCAGACTTCGGCCCCGCTGCTGCCAAACCAAACTCCCAAGTGCCCAGGCAGTTCCTGCCCACAGCCAAACCCCAAGCTGGCAGCTCCCCACACAGGGGTACCCCACAAAGGGAAGCCCTCGGAGTCACCCGTGAGATCGCAGGGGCTTTGGGACAGCCTGTGATGGTGCCGTTCCCCTCTCTTGTCACCCCCGTCCACCACTGCCCTGCGCTGGCTGATGTGGCTGCGATACGGGTGTGAGCTTGGGGACACGGGGATGGACCCAGGGTGGGGGGCTGCAAGCAGCATCCCAGTGAGAAGGGATACACAGGCACTGGGCGCTGTGGTCCCACAGCCCTGGCCAGCCTGCAAGCATCGCTGCCTCCTGGGCAAGCCCCGGGACTGGACAGGGGGGCTTCCCCCCCCCACCCTCCCTCTGCAG
>VXBZ01001748.1:293910-305873 GCA_013399135.1 Heliornis fulica | reverse complement strand
GGTGGGATGGAGAGGGGCAGCCGGGGGTTTGGGGCGGGATCCGGGCGCACCCGGGACAGGGATCCGGGAAACACAGCGGCTCCGGGAAACGCGGTCTCTGC
Organism: Heliornis fulica; assembly: GCA_013399135.1. Taxonomy (NCBI): domain Eukaryota; kingdom Metazoa; phylum Chordata; class Aves; order Gruiformes; family Heliornithidae; genus Heliornis; species Heliornis fulica. The sequence continues at coordinate 305,772 of VXBZ01001748.1, read as the reverse complement.
CGCCAGGCATCGGGCTAGAGCGGCTGGTTGGGCTTCCCCGGGAAGGAGCTGCGAGGCGAAGCACGGACGGGGGGGGTCTCCCTCCGCATCTCCTAGCAGCCGAGCCCAGCCCTGCAGCACTGGGGAGAACCCTGCCCGGGGGCTTGTATCCGTGCTCGGACACTTCAAAGGGAAGGGTTGTCCCTGCAGCGCTTTCAGTGGCCCTGGAGAAGGAATTTTCTCCATTAAACATCCCCCACTCCGCAGCAAACGCGCCAGCAGCAGAGCAGGGGAGAAGAAAGGCAGCCGGGCTCCCACCCACCCGTCTCAGGTACAGGTGGCTCTGACAGCACGGCCTTGCAAATACAGCCACCCCCCTCCACACACACACCCCTCAGGGCCCTGGGCAACTTTCCTGCCCGTGATTTACAGCGGGGGCAAACCTTTTCTTTAAACGTCAGCCCAGGGAACGCAGTTACCTTCTTACCACACAGAAGCAGGCTGAGGGGCACCTGCAGCCAGCACTTCCCCCAAAACCACCTCCAACTTGAAGACATACCCTGGCAGTTGCCACAGAAAAGTCCCCTAGAGAAATCTGTATCCATTTTGAGGAGGAATCTTCATTTCTGGCAGTGCCAGCTGTCATCTGCGTAGTACAGTTGTGTAGCAGAGCCTGTTTAGGCAGCATATGGGGAAGCCAGCCAGCCTTGTTTGGCTTTGCACTGCAACGGGAGGGAAAGCGGCCGAGTATTGCATATCCATGGTAATAAACAAGGGCTCTCACGGGGATTTTCCAGCCACATTAGCCTTCATGCAAAATAGACTCTCACACACTCCCTTGCAGGCGTTAGAGCCTCCAGCATGGTGGAGATGTGCCTTGGGCTACATCAGCTCCACGGTGTAGAAGAGTAAACAGTGAAAAAAGAGCAGGAGCCAGTTAATAGTGCTAGACAGCAAGGTACCGCTGTGTATTTGCTGTGTTAAGCACAAAGGGAGGCAAGACCAACAGGGGAGAAGGACTATTTGGCTGCTCTCTGCTTCCAAGACCCTCGATAGCATCAAGCAGAGCCCACCCAGAGCTGAGGAAGGGGATGTGTGATCCCAGTGCTCTGAGGCTGCCAAGGCAGAAGGTGCACTCGGATGAGCATGTTCTCCAGAACAAGGTTTCTGGCACACACAGTACATTAGTAACCAGTGTGCATCCTCTGGCTCCTTCACAGTCGCCTCTGCACTCCCTGTCCCAGGGGACACTTAATTTATTACTGCCTTTTCTAGTCTTGGTCATGCCTATACTACCACAACCCCCAGCCCACCTGCTAGCCAGGGACCCCCACACAGTGCCAGTGGAGTGGGATGAGGAGTGATCCTTGCTCTATGCTGACCCTGGGGAGTCAGAAAACATCTGTCTCTGTCCTCCCGCCAACAGGAAAAGCTTTCAGGGCATCAGCTGATGTTTCACCTGCTGAAACCAGACAGGAATTTAGTTCCCAGTGCCCCTTGAGGTTCCCACTCACTTAGGTCTCCCCATGGAATAAAACCCAGGAGTGCCTGAATGTGTGCAAATTTAAGCAGGAACCAGGTTTTTGTGATTCCCAGCACCCAGGGAAGAGGATGGGGGTGGGCAGGGGGAGCCTTTCCACAATGTGCTGACATCCCTTTAGTTCTGCAATTGTATTTTTCTATCCTAAGTCAATGCTTTTTGCACATGAAAGCTTTTTTCTGGGTAATAAGCAGCAACCAGAGAGGGAAGCAAATGAATGCTTTTGGGTTTAGTGTCTCATAAATCATTGTTCAAAAGCTGTTCTCAGATCCCAGCAGGGCCAGTGGCCAGAGGTGGGGAAAAAAATCTGCTCTAGTTCTCCATGTCTTGTTCCTGGGAACGCTGGTTGCATGGAAATGAGTTACCTGGAGGCTCCTCCACTGCTCCTTGGATGTGTTTTCTTGACTAAATAAGGGACCTAAAGGTCCTTTCCCAAGAGGGATAGGATGCAAAAGACCCATCTCAGAGGAGTGCAGAGCACGGCCAGGTACCACCCCGCTCACACCCCTATATTGCTGTTATCAAATCCCTTCCCCCTCATATCAAAGTGCAGCCACATTGGAGGATGAAGCAGAAAGGGGTCACTTATGAGCATAAAAAACTCTGAACAAATGAAGTGCTGTGGAAAAGAAAGGTAAATCCAGCCAGAACCAGCATAAAGTAACACCAAGGGCAACTCTGCTGAGCACTCGCTGTCCAGAAGTACTGTCATTCCCAAAAGATGTGGGAGAAGTCAAATTACCTTTACTCATTTTAAATGTCACAGTCATCTGTCTCAGTCTGATGTTGACTTGTACCTCTCCAAATATTTCCTTCAACAAAACACAAATGTCGAGGATTAATGGTTTATTCCGTGTAACTGGTGGAAGGCAGCAGAGTGCGTCCAAAGCCGCTTCATAAATCGGGAAAGATGGCGGGGAAGAGGAGGTGACGATTCATCTTCTCTGTCCCTGGGACTAATGTGGAAAAGTAATTACCTTCATTTGCCACAAGACAACTTAGGTGATCAATTATGGAAAAAAAAAACCCCAACCACCCCAAAACCTTCTGAACAGTAACTTGAGCAGATAACAGTTTGTAAACAGGTAAGATTAATAGCTCTTTTGATTCACCCAGACTTACCTGCCCCTGTGGGTGCTGTGGTCCTGCATTGCCTTCCCAGCCCCACTTCTGGGTCTTTCAGATTGCCCCACACCTCCGCCGTAGCAGCGAGTCCCTCAGCAACACGCCCTGACTCGCTCCCCCGTAGCCCTCGAGCCTTTCTGAGATACCGTGTCTTGGCCAACTGAGAATAATAAACAAGATATTCATGTTTTTATGTGGAAAGCAAAACAGGATTAGTGATACTAGAGAGCTATAATCAAACCATTCCACGCCGATGAATAATATATGTACAGTAACAAACGCTTGCTAAACACCCCTGCCAATGCTGATGTATTTTTCATAATTGTTCAGGATAAACCAACAGTAAACACTTCCAGAAGCTGTAGTGATAAATACATCAAATTCATTATTCTATATGTTTTCCCTAGAAGACAGCTAAAACGGCACATTTCACTGCAATCTAACCCACACCCTGCAAAAATATTACACTTGCTACAAAAATCTGAGCCTAAACCCCCCCAAAACAAGCCCAAATGTTGGAAGCTTTCAGGGAGCAGGGCAAGGATCTGGTCAGTCCCCAGGCTACCATGTTCTCCCAATCTCTTGCCACCAGCCCATGAGGCTTCATTTTGTCACCTCCTCTTCCTTGATTAAAATAGGCTCTTGGCAGCATCCCATCAATTTTATATATTGTCTGTCAGATGTGCTGTTGAGATCAGAAGAAACAAGGTCTTGAGCTCTCTCGGTGTCAGCAGCGGGGACGTTGTTACAGCGGGTGGTACGTGAGCGGAGCGGGACAGTTGCAGGGATGCGGTGGAAGCTGCTGCCTGTTATTTACCCAGTGATGTAAATTAGTACCTGGGAATCCTCAAAGCTGCATTTGACCTCCTCAAACCCTATGGAGCAGCAGCCAGAGCACAGCCTGAGGTGGGGACGGTGGGTCACGGAGCTGCCAGGAGGGCAGTGCTATTAAAGCAGGATGAATGGGAAAAAGGGCAGGAACATCAAGTATTTGTTGGTTTGAATTGTCCATGATGTGTCACAGTTAGTGCTGGAGCTGCTAGGCTCCTGTCTCTTGATTTTCTTTTTCTTTATACATATATATTTAAAATATTTGGCAGAGAATCCTTTCCAGCACAATTGTTATTTCTGATACACACATTTTTGGAAAGTGGGATTGTTTTAAGACACTTCCACCTTGAACTCCTGTAAACTTGCACATCCATATTTGAAGTGGGATTTTCCCCAGTCGTAGCAGTCACACTCCAAAGGGAGGAGATGGCACACGGTGTGGGGCTGTGGTGAGCTGCTGGCCCCACCACCTGCCCCAGATCTCCCTCTTCTCCTGCAAGCAGCTGGAGATGGGTGGGTCAGGGGAAGAGGTCTTCAGCCCATGTAACAATGTGAAATACTTAAAGGCATCTCAACAGAGAGAGCAGCTGCTTCAAGGGAGTTAAAATATTGAAGAAACCCTGTCCCAGGGAAGCCAAGGAGAGCTTTGCCCNTGAGGGAGGACCTAGCACTTAGCAGAAGGGCTTAGAAGCCAGAGCACTGGGCTTCACAGGAAGCCCAGTGCTCTGGTCAACTGGGGAGCACTGTGGGCTCTCCTCTCGGCAGTGATGCTTCTTGCTTTTCCCTCACCAGGAACTTTTCACTTGGGAACCTAAGGATTGCCAATTACAAGAAGGGGAAAAAAGACCAGTCCTTGTTTAATCACTTACTTTGAAAGTTCACGTCTTGCACTTCTGTGATGAGCTGTGCTCGGTCTTCAGGTTGCCATGTGTGGTTGGGGAGTAAGAGAGCTGGTGCTGGAGCTCACAGTCAGGCCACAGCATCACCTCATTGCCCTGTCAGGCACCAGGCAAGGTCTCGGGGAGCCCATGTTCATCCAGTCTTTTGTCTTTTCCATTTGGGTGTGAGCTGATTCCTGCTCCATCCAGCCCCTTGTAGCTGTGGCCCCAGCACAAAGGCCGCCTCAGTACCCACCCAGGGTCTGGATCACCCACAGCCCACAGTGGCCAGCCCTGACCAAGAAGTGAAAGTCAAAGTTTCCAAGGGAACCTCTGTGTTGTGTTCTCCATCCACCCTGGTGTGCCACTTGCTCCCAAAGACAATGACCACTGTGATTTATCCCACTGAGAACCTCCTGCTAAGACACCAGTGCCCACCAACATCAGTGCCAGGCAAGTCCTGTTCTGGCTCCAACCTTGGGGGTCTCTCTTCAGGCCTTAATATATCCACACACAGTAATTTCCAGGCACCTACTAGTGCCTTCCTCCATCCCATTCCTCAGCCCTGGCACCTCTCTTCTAGCGACAGAGCAGGGGAAAGCTTGCTCTGAGCTGCCTGAAGAAATCAATAGAGCAGCAGGGGAAATCACAATGAAACCAGGAGCAGAATAGAGAAGCTACATGGACTATCCCTTCCCTCCCTCAGCACACACAGAGCAGGAATTCGCCGTAGGAGGACGGCATTTCACAGCCGACATGGTGCACACAGCCCATCTACGTCGATGCAGAGATTCAGGGTAACACAGGGGCACCAGAGCACATCCTATCATGAGATGAAATGTGGCTGCTTCTTGCCCTCAGTTTTCCAGTGAGAATTAAACCTGCCATATACATCACTTCCCCATATATAAATTTGCAGAAGGTGATGGAGGGAGGATGCTTTTCCTGTACGTGAGCTGCAGGAGGGCAGCGGCACCCCTGGGGAGGCAGCCCCCTGCACAGAGAGCTGTGCTGGAGACTGATGTCAAGAAGTTCAGGCTTTTCCAGAGAGGGGCTGTGCTGTGCCACCTGTCCCGTGCCAGGGGTCTGCCTCAGTCCTTCCAACAAAACAGACCTGAGCCAATGCAGCTCCTCCCCAGGGTAGGACAACATCCCAGGTGGGGATGGGGATCACAGGCACCATCCTGCCAGGGCTCAGGGTAGTGGATCCAGTCCCTGCTGACACAGCAGCTCTCACTTTGGGGACTAGAGTCACCCTAAAACTGTGCCTGTTCTCAGGAGCCTCTTTCTTTGTCTCCCTCCAGTCGAGGAACAGTGGGCAGCAGGGGGACATGGACGGAGCCCGGCGACTTGGACGCATGGCCAGGCTGCTCAGCATCGTCTCCATTATCCTGGGGACCATCATCATCGTGCTCTACATTTCACTCAGCGTCAGAGGTAACATTTCCTTCCCTTTTCCCTGTCTCAACTAGAGGAGGAATCTCCCACAGCTGCTGCCTCCAGCATACAGGGTGCACCTGCACCCAGAAGGACCCTAGGGCAGCCTGTGCTCCATCCCCACCCCAGCTGCAGTAGTAGGGCACTAAGCACCTGTGTGGTCCAGGCTGGATTGACCATCACTAACTGCACACACATGTGCAAAAGACCTCAGAGCACGGGCTCCCTGCAGCAAACACTGTTCAACCAACCAGGATGGAAAGTACCCCCCATGCTGTCTCACAGTGCAGTGGTGACCCTACAAGGTCCCCTGGTGAAAAGTTTTGCCCTAGCAAAGGGATTAGAACAGTGTGGTGAAATCAAAGCAAAGGGGTCCAGGTCCTCCACCCCCCCACCCCGAAAAGATCAATCTGCCCAGAAGCCCAATCACACAGAATCACAGAGTGTCAGTGAGAGATCATCCAGTCCAACCCCCCTGCCCAAGCAGGATCATCTAGAGTAGATCACACAGGAACATGTCCAGGTTGGTCTTGAGTGTCTCCAGAGAAGGAGACTCCACAACCTCTCTGGGCAGCCTGGCCCAGGGCTCTGTCACCCTGACGGTGAAAAAGTTCCTCCTTATTTTAAGATGGAACTTTCTATGTTCCAGTTTGGAACCATTTCCCCTTGTCCTATCACTGGCCATCCCTGAGAAGAGCCTGGCTCCATCCTCCTGACACTCACCCTTTACATATTTATAGACATTAATGAGGTCACCCCTCAGTCTCCTCTTCTCCAAGCTGAAGAGCCCCAGCTCCCTCAGCCTGCCCTCATAAGGAAGACGTTCCACTCCCTTAATCACCTTGGTGTCCCTGTGCTGGACTCTCTCAAGCAGTTCTATGTCCTTCTGGAACTGAGGGGCCTAGAACTGGACACAATACTCCAGGTGGGGTCTCACCAGGGCAGAGTAGAGGGGGAGAAGGACCCAAACCAGCATGACCAACAAACAAGAACTTCAGAAACACCCAGACCCCAAACCAAAAGCATAAGGAGAAACATCCGTGACCCCTGGAATCTGCCCTAAGACTCTCTTTGTTTTACAGGTTCCTAGAAGATGTTTTAGCATGCAGATACCTCGAAGAGGAGGAAGACAACTTTCCTTTTGGGGTTTTTACTTTCAGCCTTGCAACAAAAAAAAAATTGTCACAGTGTAGGTGGGCAGCCCTAGACAGCCTGCTCTGGAGCGCCGTCTGAAGGAATGCATGCTTCTACTTCACCGCCTCTTGGAAGTGATGGGGTAACCAACACACCGCAGGAAGGAATGGGAAAGGACACCCGATGCCAAGCGGAGAGGAGAAGGGGGAAATCCACTACCTCATTCCCCTCCAGCAAAACTCACAGAGCGGGGAGACAACTATAGTACAAGAGGAGGAGAAAGTTTCAAGAATGAAGCTTATTGTAAAGGAAAAAAAAAAATTAAGGCGAGAATGGGACACTGAGGAATCCTCCTAAGAATTTTGGCATAAGTCACTGAATTTTTGGGGGTTGTTTGGTTTTTAAATCGTCAAATTCTGTCTCTACAACAAACAAACAAACAAACAACAAAGCTCAAACTGCCATCAGGAGCTGAGAGCTGTTCCACGGAGAAGGAGGGAGGGCAGAGCTGCAGCAGGACCACGGCTCTGCTCCGAGCGAAACGCAGCCGCAGAAGCCAGAGGACGTGGTGGGTCCTTTTGTATTTTTGATGAAAAAAACAAAAACAAACAAAAAAAAGAGACAATGACCATTTGCATGCCTTTGGGAATGTTCTCCATGTCTGTTCCTACGAGCTCTTTTATCACTTTAGGGCAGATCTCAGAGCTGGCAGAGCAGGATGTTGCTGCATGAGAACGCCAGGCTCCTCCTCACCCCGATCCCATGGTGGGGTTTTTAATGGAAGGAAAAGTGATGCTTTCTCTGTGAACCCACACATTTCTCTCTCAAAACACCCAACAGGAGGTTAACGCTGGTGGCACTGAGAAAAGAGCCTGGTCAGTCTGTAGCAGCAGTACCAAGGCATGGAGAGCCTGTTCTACCCACATACACATTTATGTCATGTCATGTCCATCAGATAAAAGCTTCAGTGTGATCCAGCCCCCACCACTGCCAATGTTCATTGCCCTGACCCTTTAGGGCTTCATCTTAGGGCCTTCCAGGAGATCCTCAGAGACACAGAGGAGCTTTAGATTCCTGCTCCCATCCCTGCACCCCTCACACACTCTTCTGCATCTCTCAAAGTCTCTGGCATCCCTGGAGCTGGCTGGGGTCAGTTCCACAAGTAGTATTATTTTGTAACATTTTATATTTAACATAACAAGAAACCAGACTTTGCTCCTCCTCATCTGCCTATAGGTATCCTGCCACGTCTTCCACAACGTGCAGCTCCTCAGTTGTTTCCCATGGGATCCATCCCAACACTGTCCCATGATCCTCCACCCTCCTTCCCCACACCCCCAGCTCTTGCCTTGCCACGGGTTGTTACTGGGGCCAGTCCTTTATCTGACCTCCCAGACTATGCAAAGTTTCATCACCTGTTATTTTGTTCAGGCTTCCTAGATGGGTTCTGGCCATATCCACTGGCTCCATGTTAGCTGAGCCTCTCTCTTTTATCAAAACTTTGTGGGCACAAGTACATGGGGTGGGACTCCCCAGCCTTCCTGGTGTCTCTAGCTGACAGCCTGTGACCCAGAAGTATGGGCTGCACGTTTAAACACGGTGTTTCAGGGCACTTCTGCTCCCTACCAACAACCTCCCAAAAGATTAGACCAAATCTAATGCCTCTGAGGGCTTCTCTACATGGAGAACCTGCTGCACACTGTGAGAAGCTTCACACCGTGGTACCTGCTTGGCACTAATGTCTCTGGAGCACCTGAGTGGGCACATGAGTGCACGAGGGCTCAGCACAGGGTGGTGTGAATTCACACTGCTGTTCCTCTGCAGTAACTGGTGTGCACAGCCATGGGCACTGCTGTGAAACTTCTCTTGTCTCCTGTCCAGTTTCTCCTCTTAAAAGTGTTTTCTTTTCCTGGGCATCATTTGAATCCAGGGGGGAAGGAAGCCAAACCCCAAGACACTCAACGTGTTTCTCTACATGAAAAGGGATCCCAGGGACTCACAGCAATAGCACATCACAACAGCACTTTCTTGGTCTCCATTCCCATCCCCTCCCTTTGCCAGTGCTTCGTTCCAAACCCCTGGTTTCTAAAACAGAACAAATTTGCAAAGGACTTTTCTCTTGTGACCCATTTTTCATGAGCTTCAGTAAACAGGGGCCAGTGAGAGCTCCTGGGTGCCAGTTCCCTCCAACAGCCACTGCCAGGGTGCCCTTGGCACCAGATCTCTCATCCCTGAGCTCTCCAGAAACCCTCCCTTGGAGATTCAAACTTCATCTTAGGATGAAATCCCATCAGATCTCCCAAACTTTGCCTGTGTTAATGCTTGGGCCCCAAAGGTGCTTGCTGGGAAACACATGTTATTTTTCCTGAGACACATAAGGGCGGTGCTGCCTGTCCACACATCTTTTTCCCTTTGCTCTTTGTGCTGCTGAAATTCAGCTTATGGGAAGAGCTGAGCAATCTCTTCCCATCCTCCTTGGGTGGGACCATCCGACATCCGGGGAAAACCGCCACAATGATTTATAGCACTTGAGAACACCAAGTATTTATTAAGTAAAGAATTTAATCTCTCTTTTATCATTATATAAAGCCTTTCATCTGAAGTGCTTTACCATGCTGAAAGGATTAGACCTTGAAACTCCCCACGAGGTGGGTTAGCATTACGCTGCCCTAACTGCACAGCCACAAAGCTGCTGATGGTCACAGGCACCTTAGAGCCCCCCAAAACCCCACTGTTCTTTCCCTTCCTTAACACCTATGAACACAGGTTTCCTTTGAATCTGATTTTTCCAAAGGAATCTGAGCAAAACCACTCTACTCTTCAGACACAGATACCTGGAGTCATGGGAACAAGGGGGCTTTGCGAGGCAGCTGCGATGGTCCTTGCTGGGGAAGCCCCAAGCTGGTGAAGCACAGAGCAGTAGAGGGACCAGAATTCATCTGAAGGCAGGAGAAGGTTTCCCAAAAAATAAACCCCACTGTGCTGGTTTGTTGCATGTATCCAGTCATGGTTTGTGCCTCCTGTCTTGGCCTGCACCATCGGCTGCCGCTGTTGAGTACAGCAAAAGAGAAAAACTAAGACAGGCACCTTCCTTTGATGCTTAATATTCTTTCTGATATGATGTGATTGCACTGCTCTGCACTCCTGAGTACAGCTTTTGGTTCCCATCCTGCCCATAAATCCAGGGAAAAGCTTCCACAGTTGCTCCTGATGAAATATTGTCTCTCCTCATAAGCTGGCTCCCCAGTGCTAGAGAAATAAACTCCCTGGGGTTATCTGGAAAGCCTCTCCTCCCTGCTCTCCCTCAGCTTCTCCATATGTTTTTGCAGCCTGATACTTTGCAAAGGTCTTGCTGCTGGATCCTTGCTCTTACCCCAGCTCAGCTGCCTAACTGGCTCTTTGGGTGCATTAACTTGGATTTGTGGGGGGAGAAGCTGCTGAGCTCCCAACCCTGGACACACACCTCCCCTGTGATTGCGTTGTGAGATGTTAAACCATGGCAGAACATCATCCTGAGGCCAGGTCTTCTCCTTTGGCCTACAGCTGGTGAACAAGCAGCTCCTCATGGGTTTATTTTTGCTGATTTACTGCTCCCCTAAGCGTAAATCATCTTGTCTTCCACTCCCAGGCACAACCACCCCTCTCCTTAACTTTGTATTTAGCACACAGGAGGGCAATCACAAAAACTGTGTCGTGAAAAGTCTTCCCCTCTCCATCCCCACAAACACTTATGTCACAGCTCTTTGCCACCTGCTGCAGCCTCCCCCGAGCACATCAGAAATTGAGTTTTTTAGGTGCTCACAACTATAACAGTCACAAAATCCTCAGGGTCTGGCAAACTTCTACCCCCCCACACCCCACCCCAGTGAAGGAGAGGCGAGAGATCCAAGTGACGCGGTGGCACTCCAGCCTTACCTGACAGCGAGGCTGAGCTGGTAGGAGGATATCTTGCTGAAGAGATGGAGAAGGTGGGAAACATCTCTAAATGTAAGTTGAAGTAGGAGTTACGATCGACAAGTGTGAGGTCCTGGTGGGATATAAATACACAGTTTGCACTGCTGGGGAACAGTCTCCAAGCCGAGCACACGGCTGACGGCACCTCTCTGGCATTGGTGTCCCTGGGCTCATGTCCCCAGAGTTTGGGGGGGGGCAGCTGGGCTCTGTGGGGTGGCACAGAGGAGGCCTTGCTGGGTTCAGTGGTGCCAGATTGAGTGGTTAAGCTGAAGAAGTGCTGCTGAGCAGACGAGTGAGTTCGGTTTCGAACCAGCTTCCCGTAGGATGCAGCGACCGGCAGTCAGAAAAGGTCTGGCAGGTGCCTGATGGGCACAGCAACATGTGCAGAGGAGACCAAAGGGTTTGGGCAGAAAGAGAGGGAGGAAAGAAACAAAAGATTTTATTTCCAAGTTTGCTGTGCTAGATGGGTTTGCTTTTCCAGTCAGTATTTCACTCCAGTCTGGTTCTCTCCCCATCTTTGCCAGTTTAACGTGCTTTCCCCTTGGCATTTCAACCCCCAGAGCAATGTGAGAATCTCACCGTCTTTCCCCCCAAACTCCTCTGGCTTTCCTTCAATCCAAGACAGGTCCTGTTGGCAATGAGATGTCACTGCTGGGAACTCTGGAAGGGGCTATTGGGGGTGGGGCCATGGTGGTCACTGACCTTCCAAACACCAACTTCTCCATGTAGACCAGGGGAGCAGATCCCACCTTTTGTATGAAATTAAAACTCCGCTTCCATTCGGTCTGAGCCCAAGCAGAGGCTGCAGAAACCACCCGTTGGGCTGGTCCCATGACTTTTCCTTCCCCCCCCCAGATCCCCAACCTCACCCTATCACTTTGTTCCTTATAACAGAGTCACAGCCAGGGCTGCACAGTCGACCTGAGATCATTTCAAGATTTGAGGCTGATTTTCTTTCAGCAAACATCCTTTAGTTTGGCAAAG
>VXBZ01001748.1:278441-293884 GCA_013399135.1 Heliornis fulica | reverse complement strand
CAAAGACCGTTAGGTTTGGACTGAAAACTCCCATGCTTGGCCACAAGCCAAGGGGTTAGGGGGCTGGGGGAGGGGTGTGGGGATGAGGTCTTTTGAGTGTGAATATTTGTAAAGCATTTGCTGACACCAGTAGGTAGCGAAATTCAATCCTATAAATATCCACCCCGAATAAGAAACGTGAGAAAGGGAATATATGCAGGATTCACCAAGGCAACCCTGTTACCGCTCCGGATGGTGCCAGGACACAATCCTTCGTGTCTGTCCCCTCCACTGCCATCACCACCACCCATCCACCAGCTCCTCCTGTTTCAAAGACAAACTGGAAGAGCCGTGTTTCTCACACGCACCATAACCGCATCAGGGATTGCAGCTGGGCGCTTCTCTTTGCTGGTAAATGTTTCTCTTCTTTTTTATTTTCTTCTTTTTTTTTTGTTTTTCCCTGCAGGATGATATGGTATATCTTATATACTTTCTTTGTATTTCTTGGCATGAGAAAAAAAAATTAAAATGTAACATGCATGGTCAAAGCTGAATTGTTTCTTCTGTCCAAATGAGGAAAAAAAATATATCCAAACTACTATTTAGCTGTTTCTTCATAGTCCAAGTAGATCAGCTGGTGTTTTGGGTGCAGTGGGTTGCAAATAAATGCATATAAATAAAAAGGCAGAAGAAACAGTACAAGTTAGAGCAGAGAAAGGGTCTGGACAGATCAGCCTTGTGCTACAGAGACAAGCAGCACTGATCAGCTGGGAAAGCACAGCTATTGCGGACCTATTGGGAGGTCTCCAGCTACCCAGGGAAGCAGGAGAAATCCTCCTTTCTTGCTCCCAACTGGCACTGCCACTGCAGTCCCATAGAGTGGTGCACAGCCAGCACCAGAGAACAAATTCCAAATCTGAAAACTAAAATCAGTGGTTGATACCATGGAGTTCAAGAGCACACACCGGTACCTGGTCTCCACTCAAAGAGCCTAAACACAAGCGGCTCCCAGGAAACAAGTAATTTTTAAAGTTTCTTAAGCCAGGGCTTAAATCTTGAGCCACTACTAAGAGCATCAGCTTTAGTCTTTTCCCAGAAGGAGTTTTTCCAAGCAGTCACACTGGAAGGCTGCTGACTCTAACATGCACCTTGGGGCACTACCAGTTTATTTCCATGTAGCAGCACACCGGTCAGTCAAGGCAACTGATCTGCACCTAAGGTTAGTCACAACAACCTCGTTCAGCCGAATCCTAACACCCTCCTCTGGCTGCACATCGCTGGTGTCCTCTGGGAATGGAAGGCAAGTCAGCTCCCAGCCAAGCTCAGCTTGGAGAGGTGATTTGTCAAGCCAGGGATACTTCAGCTGTCTTACACAGTGCTCTCGTCTGTAGCAATACACAGGGATGGGTTTACAGGAGGTAGGACAGTCCCGCAGCTTCCCGAGGATGACTCCTTCCCTCACACACAAGCACGACATGGGAGGCAGGTGCCAGGGATCAAACCCAAAGCTTTCCAGCCCCAGAGTTGGTATCACACACAGCACTTCCATTGCCAACCTCTGTCTATGATGGAAAAAGATAGATGTAAATTCCCTGCAACGTTGGCAGCCCGCAGCGTGATTCAGCATCACACACACTTAATGGCCCAGCCTGGAGCGTGTCCTGCCCAGGGGATTCGCTCCAAGGCGACTCCCACTGAAAGGCCCAGACGCATTAAGGGGTGCCGAGACACCGGCAGGGGAGGTCTGGGGCTCTGCTCCCCCGTGGGCATCCCATCCAACAGAGCCCACTGGGTAGCAGTGAGGCAGATGCAGCCGTTGGACCTGCTGCGTCACACTCACAAATGGTTATGCCCAATGTTGACAAGGCAGCAGGATGGATGGACCATCCAAGACCACCTCAACGGTCCAGACCTAAATCCCTTTGATGTGACACAGCAAAGCTTTGGTCTGCCTGTTGTCTTCATAGGCAGTATTATGATAAATACCTTTTTTTCCTTTCTTAAAGATGCAAACTGGGAGGTTTGTTTTTTTTTCTGGAGGAAAAAAATATAACTAGGGACTCCCTCCTAGAGACTCCAAGCCAAAGAAAGATGCAGGTTAAGTGCTTGTGAACTCACAAAAAGCAGGTCTGTTATTCAAGATGAGCAAAGGAACAGCAATTATTTTTCTAGATCTGCTGCTTCCCACAACACAGCCCAGTCCCCTAAGCCAGAGCTTGGGTCAATCCTGGATCCAACCTTGAGGTTCCCAATGATTTGGGCAGCATGGTGCTGGTACCTCAACAGAGCTCCAGTGAGACAGAGCTGCTCTGCAGCCTCCACGCACACAGCAGCAAGCTCAGCCTCAGCTTTAGCCTTCAGCCCCACTCTTATATTGCACCCATCTCTGACAGCTCTGTTTTAAACAAATTGAACTTATTTCTTCAGTGCATCCATTCCCCTTTGCTTTGAAAACAGCAAATCTCACTAGATGTGCTGGTTCTTACTCCTCAATCCTTGTGTAACAGCACCTAAACCAGCATTGCTGATGTTCAGTGTCAGATACTGGGGCAGCAGCATCTCAAACCTCTGTCTTTAGGAGCCACAAATCCTTACATCCCAATTTACACCACACCACAGCTACTTCCATTTTGCACCAAGATTTCTGTATGAAGCCTGTGTTACTCAGCAGCAGCCCCTTGCTACCTCTACTCATCCACAGGTGCAAGAGGTATTAGTGCCACGACTGTGGTCACCATGGAGGACCAAAGAGCCACCCTTGTGTCCCCGTGGGGAAACACCTCACTGTAACTCACTTCTCAGCAAAGCAAAGGGACTTGTGGTTGTGGCTGGTGGTAGCTGGGCATAACAAAAGCCTAGGGGTGCTGGTGGGGAGAGCTTTTGAGGAACAGGTGGAATCTGTGTCCCAGGACAAGATGTCTGAGGTTGCTTTAAGCCATCTTTGGCTGCCTTTGCACATTGCTTCAAGAATTCAGCAGGCATGAAAGCTGAGCAGGAAAAAACAAGAGTTTTGCACTGGAGAAGGAGGATTTTCTCAGATAAAAACCCCACACCACGGAGAAATTTCCCTTCAGCAGTGAGATTCCCCTCGGAGCATCCTGACCGTGTCACCACAGCAGCTGGGCAGATGCAAGTTCCAGACTTCAAAGACCGAAGCCGGCAGCCTCGCCTCTGATGTTTCCTAAAGAGAGGGGAGTGCCAAGTGCTTTAGCCTCCTGTTTTATTAATATGCTGCTCTGATGGGCTCATGTATAATAGATCTGCAAAGGAACAGCAAGAAGTTGACATCCAATTTCCATGTTGCATATGTTTTCTACTAAACACTATAGGCTCCGTTCACCTCTTAGTGCTCGTCATTGCTAAAGGATCCATGAGCTTTGGGGCTCAAGCAAAGGACAAGAAGCTGGTCACCAGTTCTTCAACTGGTTTCCATGGTGTTGCTCCAGCTGGGAGCACGGGGAAAGCAATTCCATTTTCTCTCATTCCCAGCAGCAGCTGCTGGTGAAGAAGCACATGGGCAGCCAAGGGTTTCCTTGAGCACCCTCAAAGCCACACAGACCCTCCTGACAAGTCATTTGTAGGGTGACAGAGCTGTCTGGAGCCCTGGGCTGCCGCAGCCACGCAGCCAGCAGCGTGGTGCAATGGCAGCAGGAGAGCACAGGGCTGCAGAGCTGCAGCGGAGAGACTTGGTGACAAGCAGCACACAGACACGCCTGGCGCTGGCACAGCTCGCTCCAGCCTGCAGAGACACAAGGGGCTTGTAGCACAACCCTGNCCAGGGATCAAACCCAAAGCTTTCCAGCCCCAGAGTTGGTATCACACACAGCACTTCCATTGCCAACCTCTGTCTATGATGGAAAAAGATAGATGTAAATTCCCTGCAACGTTGGCAGCCCGCAGCGTGATTCAGCATCACACACACTTAATGGCCCAGCCTGGAGCGTGTCCTGCCCAGGGGATTCGCTCCAAGGCGACTCCCACTGAAAGGCCCAGACGCATTAAGGGGTGCCGAGACACCGGCAGGGGAGGTCTGGGGCTCTGCTCCCCCGTGGGCATCCCATCCAACAGAGCCCACTGGGTAGCAGCGAGGCAGCAAGCGAGGCAGATGCAGCCGTTGGACCTGCTGTGTCACACTCACAAATGGTTATGCCCATGTTGACAAGGCAGCAGGATGGATGGACCATCCAAGACCACCTCAACGGTCCAGACCTAAATCCCTTTGATGTGACACAGCAAAGCTTTGGTCTGCCTGTTGTCTTCATAGGCAGTATTATGATAAATACCTTTTTTTCCTTTCTTAAAGATGCAAACTGGGAGGTTTGTTTTTTTTTCTGGAGGAAAAAAATATAACTAGGGACTCCCTCCTAGAGACTCCAAGCCAAAGAAAGATGCAGGTTAAGTGCTTGTGAACTCACAAAAAGCAGGTCTGTTATTCAAGATGAGCAAAGGAACAGCAATTATTTTTCTAGATCTGCTGCTTCCCACAACACAGCCCAGTCCCCCTAAGCCAGAGCTTGGGTCAATCCTGGATCCAACCTTGAGGTTCCCAATGATTTGGGCAGCATGGTGCTGGTACCTCAACAGAGCTCCAGTGAGACAGAGCTGCTCTGCAGCCTCCACGCACACAGCAGCAAGCTCAGCCTCAGCTTTAGCCTTCAGCCCCACTCTTATATTGCACCCATCTCTGACAGCTCTGTTTTAAACAAATTGAACTTATTTCTTCAGTGCATCCATTCCCCTTTGCTTTGAAAACAGCAAATCTCACTAGATGTGCTGGTTCTTACTCCTCAATCCTGTGTTAACAGCACCTAAATCAGCATTGTTGATGTTCAGTGTCAGATACTGGGGTATCAGCATCTCAAACTTCTGTCTTTAAGAGCCACGAATCCTTACACCCCAATTTACACCACACCACACCACAGCTACTCCCATTTCACACCAAGATTTCTGTATGAAGCCTGTGTCACTCAGCAGCAGCCCCTTGCTACCTCTACTCATCCACAGGTGCAAGAGGTATTAGTGCCACGACTGTGGTCACCATGGAGGACCAAAGAGCCACCCTTGTGTCCCCGTGGGGAAACACCTCACTGTAACTCACTTCTCAGCAAAGCAAAGGGACTTGTGGTTGTGGCTGGTGGTAGCTGGGCATAACAAAAGCCTAGGGGTGCTGGTGGGGAGAGCTTTTGAGGAACAGGTGGAATCTGTGTCCCAGGACAAGATGTCTGAGGTTGCTTTAAGCCATCTTTGGCTGCCTTTGCACATCGCTTCAAGAATTCAGCAGGCATGAAAGCTGAGCAGGAAAGAACAAGAGTTTTGCACTGGAGAAGGAGGATTTTTTCAGATAAAAACCCCACACCATGGAGAAATTTCCCTTCAGCAGTGAGATTCCCCTTGGAGCATCCTGACCGTGTCACCACAGCAGCTGGGCAGATGCAAGTTCCAGACTTCAAAGACCGAAGCCGGCAGCCTCGCCTCTGATGTTTCCTAAAGAGAGGGGAGTGCCAAGTGCTTTAGCCTCCTGTTTTATTAATATGCTGCTCTGATGGGCTCATGTATAATAGATCTGCAAAGGAACAGCAAGAAGTTGACATCCAATTTCCATGTTGCATATGTTTTCTACTAAACACTATAGGCTCCGTTCACCTCTTAGTGCTCGTCATTGCTAAAGGATCCATGAGCTTTGGGGCTCAAGCAAAGGACAAGAAGCTGGTCACCAGTTCTTCAACTGGTTTCCATGGTGTTGCTCCAGCTGGGAGCACGGGGAAAGCAATTCCATTTTCTCTCATTCCCAGCAGTGGCTGCTGGTGAAGAAGCACACGGGCAGCCAAGGGTTTCCTTGAGCACCCTCAAAGCCACACAGACCCTCCTGGCAAGTCATTTGTAGGTGACAGAGCTGTCTGGAGCCCTGGGCTGCCGCAGCCACGCAGCCAGCAGCGTGGTGCAATGGCAGCAGGAGAGCACAGGGCTGCAGAGCTGCAGTGGAGAGACTTGGTGACAAGCAGCACACAGACACGCCTGGCGCTGGCACAGCTCGCTCCAGCCTGCAGAGACACAAGGGGCTTGTAGCACAACCCTGGGCAGAACAGATCACACCCTCTACTCACAGAGCAGGGTCTTGGCTGCAGAGATTTTTAGAAAAGAAAGACAAAATTAGGGTGTATGGTAGATGTCTCCTTCAAAATGGGGAGTTCACCAGACACACCCCTGACAGGCTCTGCGAAGGTGCTGAAAGTCTCCATCTTCCTATTCTCCTACCCAGAACCAGCCTTCCCCTTTGCAGAAGAAAGCTTTTTTTTTGCAGCACAACTCTGCACATTGCCTGCAGTTCAGAGCTGTCACTGTCCCCCTGCAGACACAGCCACACTCCCACATCTCCATAGTGAGACCTTTACCCAGGAGTCTCGCTGATCCTACATGGCACAGGGTAGATGTTTCTATTGCATCTTAAACTCATATTTTCAATCAGATGAGGCATTAATTAAGCTTCATGGAAGGACCAGTGGTTAGGGTTTATGGGATTGGAGAGCCTGGCCTTGCAGCAGCAGGCTGGGGCCCTGGTCTAACTCTACATCATCAACCATCTACACCTCAAGGATCTCTCTTTGATGGTGGTTACTGCTGATGAAACCTCCCATCCTGCATCTCTGGAATACCCAAAATAGTGCAACAGGGATTTCTCCACGAGCTAAAAGCTACCTATAGTCCATGTGCTAAGAAAAAAAATAAATAAAGATGACTGAGGGCCCTTATTGTTTCCAGCTTAGCTGTAATGTTCGATGCTATTCTTGGTCAAGAGCTGCCGAGCGCTCCTGAAGCTTGTGAAGTTGTTTGCTTTAATAGCACACAGCGTGAAACAAAGCAAAGATGGGAATTCTTCCCAGCAAAACACGTCCTTCTGCTGAGCTCGTGGTATCTGGCTGCCTCTTGGAAATGTTTAATTACAGGCTGCAGGGTTAAAGCATTTTCTTGCAATTATTTGGTCTCGGGTCCAGTTTCACAAACCCTGTGTTTTATACTCTTTCCCAGTGATAGATCACAACTTCAATTCTGGATGGGCAGGAAAATAAACCAGCCCCTCACCCATTGTACTGTAAGTCATTACCAGGCTGAAGCACTGGCCAAGGCTCACAGAAAACCATAACACAACTACAGGACAAGCCCCAGTATAGTTAAAGCTTTGAAATGATGCTCTATGTTTACCTTGGTTTTCTCCATTGCAAAACATACCATGGGTTTGAGTGTCCCCAAAACTGAGCAAACAGCTGTAGGACAGGATCTTCATGCTCTGTCCAGGTGATGGTTTGTCTCAGCCATCTGCCCAGAGCCCCCAGACCACAGCCAGTCCAGCACTCACCTCCGAAGGGCACCACACCTGCTGAAGGCTCCTGAGTCAAGGACCATCTCTTTCTTGGGAAGAAGTCCACTCCCTCAAGATGTAGCTGTGTCTGTGGTCAGACCTGAGGAAGCTGGTGGTGGTGGTGCAGAGTGGCCAATGTCACCTGACATGGCAAAGCACACGGCGATGCTCAGCTGGCAAAGACAGAGCTGCCTCCAGGAGCCTCAGAGTGTCTGAGGCCAGACAGACACACTGAATCCCCACAGCAGCATCCCCCACATCCCTGCTTTCCCCTCCCAGAGGCACAGCAGCTCAACTGGAGCTGATGTATCTCTGAATTACTACAGGAACTGACAAATTTATTCCCCAAATATTTGCTGCTTTTGTTCTGGGGTTTTGCTGGGGTTTTTTTAAGTGTTACCTGAGCCAGAGCATAGGCTTGAAAATTATTGACATTTCCTGAAACGTAGGGAAAGGCAGGAAGAGTTGGCCAGCAGAACCCTCAGTCCTGCTGAGGATGCCCCTGAAGGAGGACTCACTATCTGGAAGCCATAAAAACCCGTTTATTTTGAGCAGGCAGTCAGAGCCCAGGAATGGTCTCAGCTGCAGGCTGAGCACCCTCCCGCCTTCTGCCTCTCTCTACCTTACATTTCTTTACATAAGCTGTGCACGCTTTTATAGACCTGACTCACAAACCTCCCCACCTCAGTAATATTTTAAAGTAAATTTAGCATTGGTGATACATGCCTGACCTAGAGGGAACTCCATTTATAGCACAGTGGGGAAATACCCACGTATGTCCACTCTGCACTCGGCCTCTCTCCTGGGGTGTTTCTCTTGGGTCAAGGTCAACAAAGTCCAAGTGTCAGTCCAGCCCTCTCCCCCCAAAACTGCAATTGGGGGATGCTGATGGGCTCTGCTGCTTGTTCAGTGCCCTAGTGACAGGTACCCACCGGTCTCCAGACATGACAAGGTCCAGTTATGCTTTAATGTAATGAATGGTTGTTCTGTGTCAAGAGAATGACCTGCCAGGGACACCTCATCAGCACTTTTACAGCTACTCACAAGTTCTTCTTCCACCTGCAATATTCCTGAGCATCCTGCAGAGTTTTGAGAAAAAGCTTCCCCTAACAAAAACCCATTAAATATAAATCTGACGTTTCAGCAGCATTTCACCCTGAAAGGAGCCAGCTCAGCACAGGTCTGGAGTCAGACAGATCCATAGCAGATCACACACCCAGACACAACATCTTCTCAAAGTTCCCACTCCACAGCAAGCAGCTCAGTGGGACTTTGTCACCTGCAGCGAGAAGCTCCTGGTTCCTTTTGAACACCTTTAGAAAGACAAAGGATGAAGAACATTGCCCCCACTTCCACCTTGCATCAAACAGATGGGTATGGGTAAGGGAGATAAGAAAAGAAACAAAGCATCTGAAGGACTGAAGTAGACCTGTTCATGGTGGTTGTGGAGGAGCATGCTGGGCTCACTGGTTATCAGTGAATTTTCAGCTAGAGCTCTAGGTGTGGTTTTGATCGATAAGCTTCACGTCGCCGTGGGATAGCCTTCCTGGACTTCAAAGCAAGGATGGATTGTTTTTAGAAGAAGTTTAAATTATGAGACCAAAATAAATTGATGTGTTTGAAATGCCTATTTGAAGCCAAATAACCAGGGAGGAGAACCTGACAGGCAGTGAGGCCAACAAAGAATGGTAAAGCACAAGATGCAAGAGCTAAATGGACA
This sequence comes from Heliornis fulica, assembly GCA_013399135.1. NCBI lineage: Eukaryota > Metazoa > Chordata > Aves > Gruiformes > Heliornithidae > Heliornis > Heliornis fulica. The sequence continues at coordinate 284,828 of VXBZ01001748.1, read as the reverse complement.
CGATCGACCCTCAAACTCCCACTGCTGGAGGATTCACATGGTGTGAAAGCCACCAGAAAATAATCCACAATGACAGAATCACAGACACCATTTCAGAGGCAGAGGGGCTTTGACTAGGGCCAGACCTGCTTTCCTAGCACCACTGTTAAAACTGGGTTAGCAAAGCCTCTGGGTCCCATTAGGAACAAAGAGCAAGGAGCGCTGCAGCGGCACGAAGGATTGAGCCAGGGACGAGCAGCAGCACACACGCTTCTAACAGCTTGTAAAGGGGGAAGATGAAGGTGACAGCAGGCTCTGAGGGTTTAATGAGCACAGCCCAGACACAAGGCACAGCCAGCACAGCATTTGTACCTGCACAGCCCAGTTTCAGTTAGGGACTGGCATTCAGAAAATGCAGATTCCTACTGTAAGCGTTGAGATTTTGTATTAAAACGTTCAAAAATCAGGTCCACGCAGATTGAGTGAAAAGGCTGAAACAAAGGCACTCCTGTCTCTCCCTATGAATTTCTCATGGAGAGCAGGAAATCTGCTCGTGGAGTTGCACCAGGACTGAAGGAGCAGGCATGGCTCATCCATAATGCAGGAACACCCACCGTGCCTGAGCCTGTCAGGAAGGACAGCAATTTTCAACCGAACAACAGTATTCTGGGAGACGGATGGTTAAAAATATATATCTTACGCCTGTGCCACTATAAATTATTGACTGTACAGGGAGTTGGAAAAAAAAAAGGATTCAGGGCCATTAATTATTTATTTTCTAATCCAAACGAAGATGGAATTTTATGCACCACTTATCACCAGTGCCACAAACTGGAAAAACGAACTGCACGTCCCGCTGTCTGAAACCAGAATTGCCTTTCCATTTCCAAAACAGGTTTTGAAGTTTCTTCCTTAACTTGAAACACCCAGTTAGGGTCTTCCCTTGAGAGAGCATATGGTCATTCCTGAATATTTAGTAGGCACATTAAGGATACAGAAATCTCCCTCCACTTTAAAGCGGCATTACAGGCACAGCACGACAGCCCTGAGAACCAGCTCTCTTCACTCTGAGCCTGATGCAAACAGACAGGTATCACGCTGTCAGGCAGCCTCTGGTTTGAGAAAATAAATGTGAGTGGCATGGAAAGATGCAGCACCAACTGCAGAACCACCAGGTACATGATGGGTCCTTCAGACAGGGCACTGCCTGGTTTGAACACCAAAGGATGGAGGTGGTCCAGACCACAGCAGTGCTGAAGTTACAGGATGCAATGAAACTTCATGGAGATCGTTTTTTACAATTGTTTGTACCCTGGTTTTGGTGTTTGGGGAAGAGGGAGGTACCCAACTACCAAGAACTGTATTAAAAAAAGTGGGGGGAGGCACCTTATGCTCCAGATCAGCATCAGTTCTGGTGTGTGTTTAGGGATTCGATGCTTCATACTATGGATATATAGAAAAACTTCTTAAAGCTTACCCAAAGAGAACCATCCTTGTTCCATCTGTCAAAGAACAGCAGGAAAGGCATTACTCTATCCAAACCCTTCCAACACGGATGCACAGGCAGGCAGGAGGAACACATCCCGCCAAACCGAGCCCTTTGGGTCAGGAAACGCTCCAGCACATCTGATACAAGGTACAAAAACGGAGAACAAACTAATTTTTATGCACAGTGTAATCCCAAACCAGAGAGAAGAATCTCCTCTGCATCTTTCTTGAAGTTTAGGTAGGCAAAGGCTGTCACAGGGAAAGAGCCAAGCACCTTGCTTAGAATTCTAATTTATTATTAAATTACATATCAAAGCTTTTTTTTTAATACATACAGAGAATGCACAATAGGTGAGAACAAAATAATTACACTTACAATAAAATAAAATTCCAGAAGCTATACTGAAAAGCAAAAAAAAAACCCAATAAAAAAATATCAGAAAGTGCAATCAGAAAATCGTTTACAAGAGTCTGTGCTGGGGTATTTTGTGAGAAAGGGTTTTTTTTTTTTGTCTTGAGTGTTTATTTAAACTTTCCTCACTCAGCAGTAGACAGACCAACAACTGCTTACGTATTTGGAACCAAAAGCATCACACTGGTTTCAAATATCCAGTGAACAGCAGAGCTACAGAGCACCAAGACTTGTGGATGTTGCCTAGAATTTGGCTCAGTTTTGTCTCAGTGCCTTTCACTGAGGTCTCCTGTCCAGTGCATTGCTCAACAGAACCACTGCTCTGTGAGATTTCGTAATCCCAAGCTGTTATAAGGAGTTTCAGAATTTTTTTCTCCTTCAGAAGTGATATAGCTCTTACCTCTCCTTCCTGTTTCAAACAAAAGTTTTGCAGTGAAAAAAAAAAAGTAGAAATAGGAAAAAGTTATGAATCAAGTGATCTTGGGTGACAAGCTACGAGGTTTAGAGAGCACAGTTGTGACTGAGTGACAAAGCCAGGAGTGGTGGCTCTGATTTTGCTGTGTGGCAGTTTTGGGGAGCTTTGGGAGCACAGCTCCTCTGAGGACGCAGTCCTGGAGGACAAGCCATCAACAAGTTGTCTGAAACCTTCACATCACCTGGACATCTACTTCTGCCCTTCTGTTTTCAATATCCAGCAAGGAACTGACTCTTTCTTCTCACATAATCTTAAGACTGTCCAAAAGAAAGGCTTTCTAAAACTACAAATAAAAAATTCGGGTTGATTATTCAGAGTAATGAATCCAACAGGAATTTACACCACACTTGGATATTCAAAAGCTCCTGAAATCACTATTGATTAAAAAAAACCCAACAAAACAACCCTGTTGTGCCACCCCAGGAAGGGCAAACTCTAGTATTAACAGAAGCACCATGGTGTTTGGTCCCAGCACCCAGAGAGCAAAGCCCTGCCTCCACCCTTGCCCAGGCACAGTCCCGTGAGGGCTGGGATGACGGCTGCTCAAACACTCCTTACTGACTGAACACGTAATACTGGGTGGTGCCTGAATGCCATTCCTCTGCTCTAGCAATCAGCACTTGAAGATCAGATAAACATGTGAAGAAAAAAGAAGAAAAAAAGCCTAAAAAACACGGATAAAACCACTGGTGTCTAAGTGACGCGCTGCACGGGAAGGTACTGATGCGACCCCTGGGACGTTCTCGATCCTGATGCTGAGCTGAGGGGGTGCTGGCCAGGTTTCAAGTAGGTGTTTGTGCACTGGCAAGGACAAAGCAGAAGTTTAAAAAGCATGTGTGTGGGAAATGTGTCCTCTAGAAACATGATGGACTTACTCCCCTCGTTTGCCTGGCTTAGCAAGGGCTTCCTTCGCACGAATCTATCTGGTTGGGTCACAAACCCGCAGCTTTGCCAGGAACTGCAGAAACGAGAATTCTTTAACCATATTTTTTGCTTTTAGAGCCAGAGGAACCACATAGAATGAAAAAAAAAGCCTTAAGAGAACATATTTAGCAACAGGAGCTACACAAACCTGTACTTTGAGGTTTGAGATTAAATACTACAATCCTCGATTTCACGCACGCTCCGTTGCACTAACTACAGGTCTGAGTTCTTAGAGAGGTTTGGGAGAACCAGCAAGTCTTTCCCCTGGTCTATAGGCAACCACACCACTTCTGAGAGCAATGCAGAATGCCAGCTCACACTGCCAGGTGACTGCACGATGACAGTGAAGGAGAGACAACAAGGTTAATTAAATGTAATTTTTTTAACCACAAAACTCTGTCTCAAAACCAAACAACCATGGAGGGATTGCCAACACTGAGACCATTTCCAGTAAAGCTTTATCAGAGATAATTCAGCACATTTCCGTTATTTTATACTAAAATATATCTGCTCCTCCGTAACATTTTCATAACATGAAAAAAAAATCAATTATGTTTACATATTTATTATAGTCTACATATTTTCCATAGCAGCTTTTTCACACAATAAGATTAAATATATGCACCAAATAATCAAGTCCAGTAAAAAGACTGGTTGTAAGATTAAATAAATGAATTTATTTACGGTACTGCAGATCTTATATTGCCAACTATAGAGCAACCATATCCTACAAATCCTAGACAGAAGCATGACTCCTGATCAGGGTCCCTTAGGTGGTGGTGGAATCAAAATAAAATAAAAAAAAAGCCTTGGGGAGAAGAGGTTTGCTCTCCTGACACACAAATTCAGTAACAGACCTCCCTTATCCATTGAGGGTTTCCATAAAGCCCTTTAATGAACACTTCACTTCAAACTAGAAACATTCCCAGATCAACCAAATAATCACCCTTTATTTAAAACACAAGCCCCACAGTTTTACATGTGTTAATTCCAAATACTTCCTAATCCCAACCACAAGATGACTGATTAGAAGCCTTTGTTGACTTTTTAGCACAAAGTCTTCAAAGAAGCCTCCAAATCCTTACAGTTTAGGTGCAACAGTGTGGTTTTGCAGGGTACACAGGCACAAGTCCCTACTCCCTCCAACAGGTACTTCACAGACACTATAAAAGGCAGTAAAAAAATTATGTCTGTCTCCATTCCAGAGGAGAACCTGGAGACTGTCTGACATCTGTGTAATGGCATACATGAAATCTGTTAGGAGCGCTGTAAATTGATTGTGAAAAGAGTTAATCAAGTCTTAGAAAGATGTTGCAGTGCCTCAGTTTAAACTTATAGGGTTATGGTAGGACAGATGGAAAAGAGCTATTGAAAGAGCAGAAAAATCTGTAATTTGTGAACTTGCAATATAAAATCCATTTCTGAGGTCATCTTTGTTTAGACATACATGATTCATGTTGTATGTCCAGACAAAATACTTCCCCCACCCAAAAAAAAAATAATGGTAAATAATACTTGTTTCACTCTTCATACATTCAACCCTTTAATGTGAGGGGTTATGTCCAAAGATTTTGCACACAGATAAATTTCCCCTCAGAAAACCATCATATTTTTCATTTCCAATTAACAGTTTAGATTATATCCTACTTAAAATGTAAAAATATTAATGCTATTAGAATAACCTTATCTAAATTACAATATAGACTTTTTGAACTGCTTATCGTGTCTTTATAAAGACCTTTATGATGCCAGTCAAAAATCAAAGTATCTGCACCCAAAAGACTACTTTTAGGTGAACTCAGGTTTGGTCACTTTTCAGATGACTGAACACTACAGTAAACAGCTGCTAGGACACTGTGCTCCCTTTTTTACAACAGGGGACTTGTTAGTCCCTTTAAAGCCACAAGAAACCTTAACAAATCTTCCTCAGAGGATGGTTTATTCATATTCTGTGCAAAACAAGTGAACTGAACAATCCTTACGGGTTTTTTTACTTTGAGGAATTCGTGTGAAGCACAGTTTTCACAGCACAAATTATGCAGAAATAACGAGTATCTCAACCAGGAGTCAAAAAGTATTACAGAATGTGTATTTAGTAGTAAAGCAACCTGATGGCTTAAAGCTGCAATATTCTTCTCACAGGGCAAAAGTGTTCAGTACAGTGCTTGGCTTACAGGAAAAACTGGCTTCCTGCAGAGTTTCCACCCGAAGGCAAGTGTTCCAATCTTTCTTCCACTTACCAGGTACCAACAGACCTCCCCCAGCACTGCTGAGCACAGAAAACGTTCTACCACTTCTGGTAAGCGTCCCGTATTTACTTACCTCGCAGTGAGAAAGGGAATTAGAGACAAACAAATCCCACAAAACATAACCTAAAGGAAGATGTATGACAGGGAAGGAGAAACACTGCAGCTTCAGCCCAAAACCAGTGTCGCAGTCTACCATCATAAGCTCTAGACATCATGCTGATACTCCCAGCCGTAACGAGCAGGCTGTTTGAAGTCTGTCGCTTCCCCCCACTCACTTTGCCTTGACTGGGCGGGGAGGGATGGTGGTGGCATGTTTAGCAGAGTCCATGGGGGAACAGCCATCAATGAAAAGCGTAGAGCAGCAGTAAGATGGTACAGATGCCGATAATGCCACCCAAGATGAGAGAATCTCGTCGTTTCCGAAGGTTGATCCTTTGAATCAGGCTGTTCACTGCTGGAAAACGATCTTCAGGGAGTATGAGTCAAGGTCATATCAGCAAACTGTACCTCACTAACAGGCCCCAAATTGTGGAAATCCCAGTACTGTATGAGGTGCAGAGCTACTGCCAAGCTGGAGAAAGCAGATGCAGTAAGAAACCCCTGATGGATAGTTAACGGCACTTCACCGGTAACGGACAGAGGGGAAAAAGAGAACAGAGCCTCTCTGAGTTCACATTTACACAGAATTCATCACCTGACCACCTCAAATACCAGCATTTGACATTCATTAATCTCCAATCTGTGAAGTTTAGTTACTTTTAGTAACTGTGTTTAAATGAGAATGAAAAAGAAATAAATGGGGCAGTTATGTAAAACGTGTGGAATTTATTTAATGAAATTTTGCTCCTGGTGAAAGGAGC